>RJWK010002037.1:0-73871 GCA_004363435.1 Platanista minor | reverse complement strand
GAATCTAAGAAAAAAAGAAGTGTCGTGAAGGGCCTGGGGGCAGGACAGGAATAAAGACACAGACCTACTAGAGAATGGACTTGAGGATATGGGGAGGGGGAAGGGTAAGCTGTGATAAAGTGAGAGAGTTGCATGGACATATGTACACTACCAAACGTAAGATAGATAGCTACTGGGAGGCAGCCGCATGGCACAGGGAGATCAGCTCAGTGCTTTGTGATCACCTGGATGGGTGGGAGGGGGGGAGTCGCAAGAGGGAGGAGATATGGGAACATATGTATATGTATAATTGATTCACTTTGTTATAAAGCAGAAACTAACACCATTGTAAAGCAATTATACTCCAATAAAGATGTTAAAAAAAAAAAAGGAAATATAAGATTAAAAAATATAATAATAAAATTACGGGCTCTACTCTCCAGAAAGTTCCAAAAAAAAAAAAAAATATTGATGCTGACAAGTTATGGAAACATACTTTGGAAATGTTAGAAAATAGGAAAATGATTGTTGATACGTTTTTTGTTTCATCAATGCATGCTAAACTCTCTTATTAACTCATTTTATCTGTAAATCCCTTGCATGTGCTATATATACACAAGAATTCCAGTTACAAGTAATTATAATTGTTTCACCCTTTAAAATTTTTTTTAGTTAAACTGCCTAAACTGAAAAAAAGATAAAAGTGTAAATAGTTTACATCTGTATTTCAATCCAAATCTTCAAGAAATGCAATAAAATTTAACTACTAAGTAAAATGTTTGTAGTAAATTTTGCAATACAGCCTTTACTTTGTCAGTAAGTAACTTTGATTCCTTGTTTGCAGATAGATTTCATCAAGATTGGATACTGGATTTCATTATCCTCTCTTGGTATCTATTATGATAATTATATTTTTCTCTTTAATTTTTATATCTACCCGCTTACATCATTTTATTTTGAAACCAAACTTGCATTTTTGGTATGACTCTAGATTGATCAGGAGGTAATAATACCTGTTTTACATGTTGCTGTATTAATTTGCTGATACCTACTTTAGTATTTTTGCTTCTATATCTATGGATGAGATTGGCCTAAATTTTTTCCGCATACTAATGTTCTTATCTGGTTTACATATCAAGAATGTGTGTCCCTTCATTAATCTGGGAAATATATTATATAATATCAGAATCATCTGTTACTTGGATGAGTGGTAGAACTTGTCCTTAAAATTGTTTGGCCTATTATTTTCTTTGTGAAGAGAGTTTGAATAAAAGTTCAGTTTTCTGAATGATTACAGAATTATTCTGCTTTTCTATTTCCTTTGAGTCGTATAGATTGAGTTATATTTTTTCCCATTTTAGCCTCTCAGTTTTTTTCATCAAATACTCTTTTTAAGATTTGAATAATTTTAACTCTATAGTAAAGCTTCCTATATTGTTTAAAATAAATTTCTTATACCTCATTCTCCTTCTAATCTTTTTAACCTGGGAGGGTTTTGTCAGTATTTTCATAGTCTTTACAAAAAGAAATCTACTTTTAGTCTCCATTTGTTTTCACTACGTTTGATTCCCTATAATTATTTTCTTTCTTTTAATTTCTTCACTTTTCCCAGCTGTTCTGTTTTCTACCTTTTTGTTAAAGAGATACTTAGATAATTAATTATGTATTTATATTCTTTTCTTATATAAGTTTCTTGAATTTTCCTCTATGTTCTGCTTTAGATTTTTCTCACAAGTTTTGTTTAACCCCACTATACTGTACCATTTAAGTGGTTTATTTTTTATTGAGGCATAATGCCATAAAGCAAAGTGTACAGTGTTAAGGTGCAAAGCTTGATGAATATTTAGAAATGTCTACAGTCAGGTAACCACTACACAGATGAAGATATAACACCCTTCTATTGCCTCAGAGGCTCCCTCTGGCACTGTCACAGCCAATCCCCACTGCTTGATGGATACCACAACTTACTATGGAACTTAATAGCCAAGGAATTACATAAGTTCTTCTGTGCCTGGCTTCTTTTACTACATATTTTGTCAAGTTGTTCTAGAGCCTTACTATCACTAGGTATTGTCCTTTAAAACAAAACAAAACAAAACTGACATTCAGGTAAGCCTTCTGTAAGATTTGATGGTTAGCACATTCCTTATTATTTAATTCCAACTCTTTTTATTTGAACTAGAATTTTATTTTGATCCATGAACTAGAAGTATGTTTTGTATTGCAAATGGATGTGATTTCTCTAGATATGTGTTTTTTATGGGATCATTTTCTGTATGATACCAACAACTCAAAAATCATATATCATCCTGGATTTTTGGAATTTGTTTTGTCCTATGCTAATATTCCATATAATGCTAACACTTTTGCTTTGCTCTCTATTTTGTCTGCTATTAATAATTATGTATCAGCATTAATTTAATATGTACCTAGTGTAATATTATTTAGAATTGATTTTAAATGTTTTGTTTTAGGCAAGTCTCTTGCGTTCAGCATTTTAATTTGTTTGTAATATCTCATTCGTGCTTTCTATTGTTCCTTCTTTTCCATTAGTCTGTCTAATCTTGGGCTTATTATTGTTTCTCAATTCAGTTTCACCTCGTTTTATAAGCAATTGTTCTTGTTAATTTTTATGGGCTGTTTCAAGGGGAAAATACGCTTTTGTTTGTCAGATGATGTCCTCAGTCTGTGTTTGTTCTGTCCTTGTTCTGTTCTTGTTCTTGAAAGATGGTTTCACTGATTACAACAATCTAGGTTGAAATGTGTTTTCTTTCAGCACATTAAAGATGTAACAATTTCCTTCACTTCCCTTCTTGCCCTTGCAAATTCAGCTCTTAGATTAATTGAAGTTCCTTTGCAGGCAATCTCCTTTCACCTCCAACTGCTTTTAAGAATTTCTCTCCAGCTTTGGTTTACCAGTTTTACCATGTTTTGCCTCGGTGAGTAATATATTTCCTTCTCTTTCTCTCTTTTATCATCAACTTGAATAAGTGGTATTCCTGGATCTATCCCCTCTAATATCTTATTTTTAAATTCAAGTTATTTATGTGTTAGATCGGTTCATTTTTCTCACCCATCTTTTTCAAGGATCCTTCATGTGTTTTCATATTAAATGTAAATATTTTATAATCTGATGATATTAGTATCTAATTATTACCATATTTTAGTGTCTGATAATTTTCATATGTGAAGTCATTACTTGTCTGTAATAGTAACCTTTGGTCTCGAATTTCCATTGGTTCTCACTCATGGTGTCTTAATTTCTTGTGCAATTTGTTTTTATTTTTTTTCTGTGAACATGTGTTAGAATTTTTGTAATAGCATTGAAATCTGTATTGAAGTTGAATTATGTCAAAGGTTATTTTCTTTAGCTTCTGCTACTTGCTTAGGAGCAATATTATTCTAATACTACTTTAAATTATAATATTTGGTATATGGTTGTGTGAAATAAGGCTTTAGATACTTGTGAGGGATTCTTTGTGAACATGAATTCTCAAAGAAGACATTTTTACGCCTTCATACACCACAAATATCAAGGTGGGAATGTTTCCAGCAGGCCTCTCAGAAACACTATTTGATATTTTAAAATACATAAAGTCTTCATCAGACAAGAAAAAAGATTCATTTCATTCATTATATATAAAAGGTTAAATAGAAGTAATTTCCCAGAAACTTAACACAAATATGGTCACATTTTTTAGGAGCAATAAAATGGAAATCCATTCATATTTAATAGTTTTGCAATATAAGAAATTATAAGAGGATTGGGGGGATATTTTTGTTTGTTCTTTTACATTTTGCCTAAAGACTTACTTCTTTTACTGAATTTTTTATACTGCCATTTAGCCAGCAGACCCCAATTAGCTGTTAGACCTTAGCTGCAAAAGATAAAAGTTCCCTGTACAACTAAGGTCATGTAGACGTTGGTAAGTATGTATAAAAGAAAACAGCCCATCAGTAGGAATTTTAGCCTTTTCTAAACCCAGATATTGGAACTTCATTTGCTCTGAATTTACAAAGATTTTTACAATATTTTCTTTTTAACTGATTTTCCTTTGAAGCATTTTGATTAACACTGAGTTGGGTCTTTTTCATTTTCTGTTGAATTTTTCATTAGGATTGGAAGTTACTCTGAGTGACCTGGAAATGATAACTGTTGGTATTCATAAGGGACTGATCCCAAGATGCACTGCAGCAATCTGACTGGTCAGCTGGAGAGCACAACTGAACATCAATGGGCCACACCTGAACATCAATGGGCCACACCTCCAGCAGCCCTTCGCTCTTTGTGCTCTCTGCTCTGTTACTTGCCTGTGACCCTCTCTGATGCCCTGGGACATTTAGCCTTTCAGATTCTTCCAAAGAACTCATCTCTTGTCAGTTAACCAACCAGGCTAGCAGTCTCCCCAGGGGAGTATGTATAATTTGGCAACTCATGGAGACTTTCCAAAAGGGGTGGAGACATAAATAGTTTTGAGCAATTATTTCTACAACATTAAACTTCCATATTTACCATTTTCGGAAGTTTGTCTGCTTTAGAAGGTACACATGGGCAGAGGATCAGAGTGGTTCTCCTTTCTCATTCTCATTTCACAATCATCCTTTACTCATTGTGTAGAATACAGAGACATTTTGAATCTTATTATGATAACTTTCCTAGAAATGTAAATGTGAAACAAAGTGGTAGTTGGAACTATTTGTGTCACAGAAGTCTTTTTTATTTTTTGGTGAAGGCATAGTTAATTATTCCCTTTACCATCTCACTGTGACCTGCATTTCCAAAAAGCAAAAGTTTTACTATTTTCTAATTCATTCAAAATGTAAAATAATTTATGCACAGATTTTGTTGTGGAGAAGTAAAATAGGTAATCAATAAAATACTTCAAGGTTAAAAATATGTTACAGTAAAATAAGATTTTACAAAAGATGTGTAACACCAATATATTATTAATATAAGTAACTTATAGCACAGAAACAAGGGTTAATGTCCTGAACGTAAAGATAGTGCCAAAGAATAGAGAAAAAGAATAAAATCTAAAAGAAAATAAGGAAGATGAACAGACCCATTACAGAAAAATAAATGAAAATGGAACTTATACCTATCAAAATGACAACTACAATCATAATGAGAGAAAGGAAAATTAAAACTCCATTAAGAACCAATTCTTACCTATCATATTGTTAACAGTCCAAAAGTTTGACATTGCCCTCTGCTGGTGAGGGTATGAGGAAGTAGATACTCTTCTGCAGTATTGAGTACAATGGTGTTACTCTTGTGTGAAGCAGTAAAACTCCCATTAAAATATTAGAATTTCTATGGAGGAAAAGTTGAATATATCTAGCAAAATGTCACATGGCTTTACATAGTAAAGCCCAGGTGTTAGTTGCCAGCTACCGTCTGCTCACTCTTAGACATTTTTTCCCCTGTCCCATTCTTCCTACTTGACCCAAGGATGCATAAAGCAAGGGCAGAGGACATTACTCTGTAGGATTCTAATCTGCAATGTTTCTCAAATTTTGTGGTTCACAGATGTTAAGGGAACACTGTCTGCATTTAGATTAGATTTATACCTTGCTGTTTCTTTTCTTGCAGGATTATCCGCTGAATATGCTGATGGGACAATGACTGCACTAAAGCATAGAGAGTCAGTTTTCTCTATAGAGTAGACTTTTTTTCCAAAGAGAACATACAATTGGCCAATAGGCACATGAAAAGGTGCTCGACATCACTGATCACCATGGAAATACAAATCTAAATCAGAGTGTGATACCATCTGACACCGGTTAGGATGACTGTTATCAAAAAGACAAGAGATAACATATATTGGCAAGGATGTGGAAAAAAAGTATCCTTGTAATGGTGGGAATGTAAATTGGTACAGCAATGGGAAACAGTATAGAGGTGCCTCAAAAAATAAAAATGGAACTGCCATATGATCCAGCAACATCCCTTCTGGGTATATTTCCAAAGGAAATGAAATTAGGATCTCAAAGAGATATTTGCACTCCTATGTTCATTGCAGCATTATCAACAACAGCCAAAATATGGAAACACTCCAAGTGACTGTCAGTGGATAAATAAAGAAGATGTGCTGGATAGATACAATGGATATTACTCATTCATAAAGAAGAAGGAAACCCTGCTTTTTTCAACAATGTAGATGGACCTTGAGGGCATTATGCTAAGTGAAGTAAGTCCATTATGCTAAGATGGACCTTGAGGGCATTACTCTAAGGAAAAATACTGTACAATCTCACTTATATGTGGAATCTAAAAAATAATTCAACGTCATGGTAACAGAAAGTAGAAGAGTGATTACCAGGGTTTGATAGAATGGGGGAAACAGGGAGGTGTTGGGCAAAGGAAACAAAGTTGTAGTTGTATAAGAGGAATAGGTCTAGAGATCTAATGTACGAACCTGATGACTACACTTAATAATAGTGTACTGAACACTGGAAATGTGCTAAGAGAGTAGATTTCAGGTGAACTAATCACACACAAAATCTGCTAACTATAGAAGAGAAAATATGTTAATTAGCTGGACTGTAGTAATCACTTTGCTATGTACATCAAATCACCCTGTTGTGCACCTTAAATATATATAATTTTTATTTAAAATATATAAATAGGGCTTCCCTGGTGGCGCAGTGGTTGAGAGTCCGCCTGCCGATGCAGGGGACGTGGGTTCGTGCCCCGGTCCGGGAAGATCCCACATGCCGCGGAGTGGCTGGGCCCGTGAGCCATGGCCGCTGAGCCTGTGCGTCCGGAGCCTGTGCTCCGCAACGGGAGAGGCCACAACAGTGAGAGGCCCGCGTACTCCCAAAAGTAAAAAAAAATAATAAATAAATAAAATATATAAATAAGTGAAAAATATTTATATAGCAAACTGCCATGAAAAATAGAGTTTCTCCCTCCATAGCGAAGTGCTATCCACTATATTTAAGATAATGTTTCCCTCTGGGGTGGAGTTTGTGAAGGTTTGCTTACAGCCTCTCAAAAAGGTTTGATGTTTCCTCAACAGAAAGATTCTCAGCTGTGATGCAAACTTATGGTGTATACACAGATACACAGATCCATCCATGTGGATCTGCTTCTGTAACTTGAGTGCAAAAGGAAGGAATGTGAACAGAAAACTTGTGTTGTGTGCTATACCCTGAGTATAAAGTCCTTTGTCTCTGACTCAGGAGTTTCATGTCTTCTGCCAGTACCCGCAAAACTGTGGCAAGCTAACTTGTTAGCTTACATACAGGTAGGGTAAAATCTAAGATTCTTCACAGTTCTTGACAAATAACATTTAAGACTCTTGAAAAAAATGTATGAAGCATTACAGGTAATTACCTCAATAAAATTATTATTGCTATTCATATCAGTCTATAAACCAAGGGCATGAAAGCCAAGTCAGAAAAATGGACACACCTCACAGTTCATTTGGGTCTGTTCTAGAGAGACAGATGGGCTTTCCTTTTCATCTAGTCATGAATATTTCAAATGACTTAAAGATTATCTATATAACTATCATCTATCTACCTATCTACCTAAATTGTTTATGAAAATACCTAGACATATGAATTTTAACTACTTTACACAGAAATATTGTTTATCAAAGAAGTAGGACCTCAGTGGGTTGGTGAGTCACAGATAGTGTTAGGAGTATAACTATCATTTCCCATAACGGGAATGAGCTAAATATTGCTCCCTTACTCCAGGTAGACTTTCTGAATGGACTTAAGTATTGGGAAAAAAAATTCTGGAGTAAACTAAGTACATATGACAGAATGGATTACCCAATTTGGGCCCTCATTTTTGGTGAGTCTGCTTCCACTGGAATAATTTTTGCAGAAATATTTTTGACTTGTAGTCAAAATAAAATTTTTACAGTAGTAAAGGGTTACATTAATAATTTGAGGGAAATACAAATTTTAGGGGGAGGCTATGGGAGAAAAGCCACCGTCTGAAGACTAGCAGAACTAAATTTTGTCAGAGGTCATCAAATTGGGATGACAAATTTAGTAATTGTTTAAATTCAGACTAGTGTCTGTGCTCATAGAAAAAGACATGAGTCTTATGTTTCCTCTGATGACAGAAGAACACCTTAGGGGATTAAAAGTACAGAGGTAAAGATAGGTGCAAGCACACTATAAACAAAACAATAACAACAACAAATTTTAGAAGATTGCTGAGGAGTGCCTATAATAGGTAGGATTAGTAGTAAACCAAAAAGGGGGAAAAATAATAAGATATGTCAGGAAAATAATCTAGTTCCATAATCTTGGGTGGAATTTGTGGATATCATGTCAACATCTGCTTGGTAAAAGGTTAGGTTTTTTTCTTCTAAAGTTCATATGTTTCTGGGTAATTCCCAAGAATCCTCATCTTAAAGTTTCATGAAGAAATGGAAGGTCAGTGCTCTGTAGAGGAGAGCAAACACTTTTTGATCTAGGAAACATGAATCCAAGCATCAATATCCTAGAGTTGTATTGTGATAGTTAACAGTTACTGACAAGGTCTTTTCCATTGAGATGCAGGTGCATCACAGGATGTTTCTATCAGGAGACTTAAGTCTTCCGATTTCAGGTCATGTAGGGTCTGCTTAGGTAGCTATTTTGAGTGTCTTGGAAATGCTTTTGTAACTAGTGATCATAAAACTGTATGCAACATCTGAGTTTACTTAGCTGTATTATTTTGCATTAGGGCAGTCTAAGATCAGGAGTGAAATCCCCATATTCATGGTGCAGGCTGTTATTAACTCACAAACCAAGAGCTTATGTCAACAAGTTCAGGCCATAGGAGTTCCAAATCCCCTGGGAACTTGGCCAAATTTTAGTTTTAATTCTCTTATTTTCTTGTATTTTTCTTGAATACAATGAAAAATAAAGATTTGGGGTTAAAAGGCGAGGCTTTGGAATAACTGCCTCAGTGAAATGTAACTCTCTAACAATAAAATCCCTCAATCCATTCTGATAATAAAGAAACCAAGATCAAAGCACATAAAAACATATTGACTGACTGGTTGAATATTAAGTATGCTGTTTTTCTAAGTGGAAGATGAAAGTGAAAATAATTAATACAGCCAATTTTGCTGATTTAACTTCTGGGAGAGGGTTACATTTCAAAGACCTGAAATCTGAGGCTCAACTTGTTCTTTCTTTGGTCAGAAGTCAACATGGAAAATGAGCAGGTTTTTTTGGACACATCTTCCATTGTAGTTGATACCTTCTTTGATATGTGATATGACAAGAAATTCAATGTTTATCTTACCTATTTTCTGCCCCAGTGTAGAGTCAGCTATATCTCAGAAGATCCTTGGTTTCTTTAATTAGAAAATGGTATATAGAGATCATAATCTGGTTGCTAAATGTGCTCATTAATGCTGGCTTGACCCATGTTTCTACTATTCAGTGGCTTGAACTACGAAATATGCATTTTAAAAAATTAAAATACATTTTCGAGTTTGTATTGATAATTTCAATTACAAAATTATAGGATTTTATCCTCTCCTTATCCGTCTTACACTTGCATCTTCTTTTTCTCCGTGAATAAACCCAGTTATCATTTAAACTAACATATTTAATCATTTATATTATCTCACAAAACACATTCATAGTTTGAGAATAACAATACTGAAAGGGAAGAAAAAAAGGAACAATAACAACAACAACATCCCTGACAGCCAACAGCTGGCCAATGGCAAACAGTCACTAGGCCATGATGTTTCCTCTACATCATAAATAGTTTCTAAAGAATATAAAAAGTAATTCGACAGTTAAATTTTGACCATAGTAGAACTAGAAAAAAGCAAGGTGACTCGTAAATCATGTTTGAACACAGAACCAAGGACACTGTGCCATCATATAAATAATCAAACATATGCCTCCTTCCAGCTAACATGTATGACTACACTTTCATTTCAGATATCAACCCTGGCCACGCACTGTTCTTTCTACTTCTTGATAAAAATTATTAATATATCCAATCTCCTAATTGCTACAGTTCCCAACATGTCTCAATACAGGACAGACTTCTTTTTCTTTGAATTCTACTAAAAACTACCAATGATAAGTCATAAGCATATAATAATCACCTCATAACCCCCACTTATGGAGACACCCCATCATTCCTTTGGTAAATTCTTGTTTTCTATGGCAAGTTAATAAGTTCATCTTTGTTTGACTAAAAGAATATTTCTGGTGTTCTTTGACTGATGGGCTTCAGCAAAACTAGAGTATCCACTAATATTTGTCTGAAACCCTTGTTGTCATGGGCCAGAGCCTTTGACTCAGTAATAAATAGTGCATACATCTGAGACCTCTTGGATCTCTACTAGTTCAAAGGGAAGGCCACCATTCCTATAATCTTAAGTTAAGTTGCCTGGGTTCTGATTATTTCATTGAGACTATCAGAGTTGGTCTTATTTTGTTTGCCCTTGCAGTAAATAAAACCAATATTCCTTAAGATTGCAATCTCCATTTGGAGGAGCTATTTACTAAAATGTGGACCTTAAATCTGGGTCACATTCAGATCTCTGTGCCATTGGTAAGAATTTCCCAAATCCCAGGACTGAAAGGGAAAATTATATTGAAAATTCAGACTTGCCCTTGGAACCTATGCTTCACATCTCTCTTAACTCTACCTGTCTGTCCATTGTTTTGGTGGAGCCAGAGGATATAAATATTTTACTGAAAACAGTTAGTTGGCAAAGCCATGGAAGTGATTTAGAAGTTAATGAACCTTTAAGGAGAAAAACAAAGACATCTTTTTGACATGGATACTTATCAGTGTTG
Organism: Platanista minor; assembly: GCA_004363435.1. Taxonomy (NCBI): domain Eukaryota; kingdom Metazoa; phylum Chordata; class Mammalia; order Artiodactyla; family Platanistidae; genus Platanista; species Platanista minor. Next base: position 63,110 of record RJWK010002037.1, on the reverse strand, counting down.
TAAATGAAAGGGTTAGTGAAAATTGAGTTGTCACATACTTGCTAAAAGTAAAGAGAAAGTACTAAATTTATATTCTTTATGTGTGTTTCCTCCTCTTTAAATTTCTTCTAAAAGCTTTAATTCAAAGGAGAAAAAAGAATATCGTGATTTTTTTTTTTTCAATTATGGCCTTGGTTCCTAGGTTTCAAAATAAGAAGAGGATCAGGGCACTCAGATTTGGCAGGATTCAAAGAGTCCTTAACATCTGGTTATTAATTTAAAGGTTTATAAATTATATTAAAACAATATTTCATGTAATATTCAAGATAGTATTCAATTAGACAAATTAAAGTAAGTTAACAATATTGATTCAAAGACAATATTGTTCTTCCCTGGATTTGCTTTATAAAAATGTGATCACAATATTTTATTATGACAAGAATAAGGTTAAATTACTTATGAACACTTTCTAAATTATACTGATTTCATGAATCAAGTATGCTGTAATTATTTTATATTTAAGATATTAAAATGATATAAATTTGGTTAGCTATATGTAATTGTAATAAAGGTTTTGAAAGCGTTTAAGCTTGTAAAATTTCTATAATGATACAATTAAAAATTTAAAGTGTTAGTGAAAATTTTATATTCACATCATTTTGTTGACTTTAAAGTTTTCATAAATGTTAAAGTGAGTTAATTAAAATATAATCTTAGAATATCTTTCCATTTCTAAATGAGAATATGAAACAAATCAATAGTCACTGAACCTAGTTTTAATTTATTTTTATGAAATAGGAAATATGTATCTTTTACCCTCTAAAAACTCTTCATGGTGCTTTCCCAAGTCCAAACTCCAGATTCAGAATAATAAGACTCTTTTGATATCTTTTATAATCGAACCATCTTTTGGTTTCCTAGAATGACTGGAAAGTATTACAAAGAATACTTGCTATCTTGCCTAATAAAAGAAAGGGTGCTAAAAATAATTACATTTGTTTGATGGGATCCAAATTTTATTTCATGCAAAACTATTGTCAAAGCCCTTTTGTTTACCAAACTTAAAACAATTGATGTATCAGTATTATTTTTCTCTCCATTTTATAAAGAAAATTGGGTCACGGCCAGGTTGAGTAAGCTCGTAAGGCACTGAGGAAGATGATAAAATAAGGTCCTAAATTCATGTATGATAGTCCATTATTCTCTGATACTGTCAAGAAAGTCATATTTCAAATTTAGTAGGTGTGTTCACATCAACAGCTACTTTTTAAATTAAAATGTAGTCTATTGAAAAGAAAGAAAGAAAAAGAACTCATGCAGGAGTGATTTAAGTCCAAGAAAGAATTCAAGATGGATTTGAAATGTGCATTGTGATCAAAGTGTAATTAAGACTAAAATAAGATTAAACTGTAGTCAAAAGCAATTAAGGGTTTATGTATAAAATATTCAGTTTTATTTTGACCTTGTTATATTTGTATCATTTTGAAGACTATCACTTGAAGACTCTATAATGTACAAAATACATTTTTATGATCCAAAATTAAAATAATTACAATTTCAAAAATCTTTTCTCATTGATCTGCTCTCTAATTACACTGTGATGACTATATAAGCAATTGCTTTGCTAGTTGGTGAATAAGTGCATTTCCAAAAATACATTTTGGAGAAATTTAAAATTAATAGAAAAGCCATAAACGGTTTATAATATTTGACAAGCCCTGATGATTCAGGGCTATTTTTTTAAGATTAATTGCTGTTAATGTTATGTTTTTATTTAGTAGTCCTGAATAAATGTTTTAAGTATGCTTATTTTCCTTTTCTCCTAATTTTCTATGTAAGAGTAATGTTACAATATCTTACCTGATTCTCCAGTTTTGAGGCTTATGTTTTTAGTAGAACTTTATTTACACTTTCTTAGCTTGCAAAGACATTAGAGGTTAAGTTCAACAATTAAGACCCAAATCCTAATATTAACTTTTGTTCTATTGCCAGAATAATTAATGCATGCCTTGACTTGTCTCTGTCTACTATTCAAGGTCAAACACTATAAAGACAACAACAGTCTGTCATTCATTAACACCTTTGAAAACTATGGTGGCACCATGTGTGCTTATATTCACTTCACTGTATCTGCTAGCCTTATTGAATTGCTAAGTTTTCTCATTATTATTATGGAACTAGTAATTTAGCATTTCATTTTAAAACTAGTGAGGTTGAAAGCAGTGGAACCAGAGTCTGATGAACAAGTTAATCCCTTTTCTTTCTCCTGTGTGATCTTAGGTGTCACAGGACTTCTAATGCAGTAAAGTCATCTCCTCAGTGTTTTCAATATGCCTGCCCTGTCAATTTTACATGGTGATTGCAAAGACTACAATATTCAAGATATTCAAAACCTGTGAAAGGTAACAGAGCTGTATATATTCTACTCTCATAATAACTTAATTTACTAATCAGTAATAAGTATTTTGCATGTAAAGAATGTGCATTCCATGACAATAAGGAGAAAAATATCCTCTTACCCATAATCAATAAGTAACAAGCCATATATATATATATATATATATATATATATATAAAATACACATGCATGTATATACATATATACAAACATAAAGATGCATATAAATATACACACACATATAAATAGATTGATAGAGATCTATGCAATATACATCTGCATATGTGTGTAAAATGAATACTTTAAAAATTGCCTGATAAAAAAAATGGAATTCGGCCATTTGCAACAATGTGGATGGAATGAGAGAGTATTATGCTTAGTGAAACAAGTCAGAGAAAAACAAATAACTATGTTATCACCTATATGTGGAATCTAAAAATAAAAAACAAATGAATGCATATAACAAAACAGAAACAGTCTCACAGATATAGAGAGCAAACCAGTGGTAACCAGTGGGGAGAGGGAAGGGGGTGGGGGGTAAGATAGGGGTATGGGATTAAGAGATACAAACTATGTATAAAATAGATAAGCAACACAGATAGATTGTACAGCTCTGGGAAATATAGCCATTATCTTGTAATAACTTTAAATGTTGAATTACTATTTTATACACCCGAAACTAATATAATATTGTAAATCAACTTTACTTAAAAATAAAAAATATAAATGGCTGAATTAATTGACTATCCATATGGAAATATATGCATCTTGATCTCTATCTCATAAACAAAAGCTAACGTCAAACAGATTATAGATATAAGCATTATATATTTAAATGTGAAAGTTAATAAAGCTCCTAGAAGAAAATATGGAAGAATATTTATATGATCATAGGGTAGGGTAAGATTGTTAAAAGGAAACCCAAAAGTACTGTTTATTTAAAAATGATGATTTGGACTTTATTAAAATGGAGAAACCTGTACCTCAAAATATATGATCTAGACAGCAAACAAGCAAACCACATTTGGGGAAAAAAAAAAACCCAAAAAACTTATATACCTCCCAAAGACCTTACGTCCACAAGATACCTTTGAATCAGTAAGTAAACAAAAGAAAATCCAGTAGCTAAATGGCTCAGAGCCTTGAAAAGATACTTCATGAAAGATGATGTAAAAGTTGTTAAAAAAATGAAAATTTGCTTAACCACTTTCATTATCAGATAAATGCCAATTAAAACACAGTAGGACACTGCTATGCACTCACCAGAAGGGCTAAAATTAAGAGACAAAAGCATATGGCGCTATTAACAGCAACTAAAACACTCTCATACATTCCTGATGAGAGCATAATTTCATAGAAGTATTTTAGGAAACGGTTTGACATGATCCACTAATGCTGAAAATACATGGACGGCCCAACAATTCCACTTCACGGCATATACTTGACAGAAACGTGTGCATAACTTTACAGAAAGACATGTCAAAGGAGATTCATAGCAGCACAATTGATAAAAGCCATACACTAGATAGAAACAACCTAAATATTCATCTACAAAAGAATGGATAGGCAAATGTCTGTATACTCATACAGGGGAATACTACCCAGCAATGCAAATTAACAAACTACTTTTACAACAAATTGGAAAATTTCCAACAAATGTTGAGTGAAATAAATGTGACACAAAAAAAGCACATATTCTGTGAGTCCACTTCATAAAGTTCAAAACAGGAGGAAAACAGAACCCTAATTGATGATGATAGAAGTCAGCACAGTGTTTATGTCTAGGGGCATTTGTGTCTAGGACAAGGCAGAAGGGGCAGTCTCTGTGGTAGTGGGAAAGCTGTATTTCTGAAATTAGATCATGGTTACACATTTGTGATCACATTATGAAAATTAATCAAGGCGCACATTTCACAGGATTCCTAAAAATTGTTTTAGTTCAATAAATTTTTTCTTAAATATTTGTTGTACACTTGTCTTGAAGGATCAGTTGCTCACAGTATATTTATAATATGTAGGTACTAAGAGAGAAACCTCCTCTTTAAGATAATTAATCTAATTACAAAGAAAATTCAAACTTAATTTCACTGTAAAACATCAATAATACAATGCCTATGATTTTCATTTACCTGGTTAACTGGCAGTTGGCATCAAAATATTTGTTATTTTAGGGTTCTGGTGTCTTGTTATGGTCTACATAGTCCTAAGCAGCTTTTTCTGAACAAAAACTGATTTTTATTCAATCAGTTTCATACTTATTTTAGAATTCTATATTTTGTTATATTTTTTGCATAAGAACAGTAGATGTTTATTGTAAACAATTCTGAAATTAAAGAAAAGCATAATCATAAATATCATATACTAATCTATTAAATCCAACTTATAACATTTATACATAACACATATATATTTATTTATGTTAAAACATACAGAAAGAGATTGATAAAAATCAGAGCATAATTAAGGTATTATGTCACCTGTTTTATGTACTTAAAAATTATATATTATGAATATTTTCCTTGTCATTGTTTTCTAAATCTGATTTTTATCATCTATTTAAAATAACTGAATGCATCAAGAATTATTTATACAATTACCATTGTTGGATACTTACACTATTTCTGATACAAAATGTGTTTTTCTTTCCTCCTCAGGTTCCTTGGCACATTTCTTTTCATCTCCCCATCCCCTTAAGGTGTGAATGCCCAAGGCTCAGACTTTGGATTTTTCTTGATTTCATATATAATGATGCTATACACTGTAATTTGCTTCGCTATTTTCTTATTTGTATTTCACCACTAGTTGAGCAGCAGCCATTCAAATTAAAGATTTCTCTTGGAATACCAATTATAAGAAAAGTCTATAAGTAATTATATTATTATACAACATGATAATAAATCTCTCCTCTCTTTTTCTCTTTCTCTTCTCCTCCCACCCCATGTACACACACACACACACCACACACACACACACACACACACATTTGGGCTCTTTTCTGGACTTCCTATTCTGTGCCCTTTATCTTTGCAATCTTTAAATTATTACCTCACTGTTTCAGTCATTACGTATTTTATGTTTAATATGTAATAGTGCAAGTCTGTCTATACAATTCTAATTTTTAAAAGAAATACTGTATTTTCATCTAGAGATTTATTTTAACAAGCTTTAAAAGGTTATAATTTTGATAAAATTATAAATTCATTTGTAGAGAATTGCCTTTGAATCAGTCAGGGTTGCAACAGGAAGCAGATGGCATGTTTAAAACATGATTTGAAGACTCTTTACATATTAAGGCTTATTTATAGAGGGATGTGTTCTAGGAAGTGGCAGTGTAAGACTTTACCACCCTCAGGCCATACAAGAGGAATTAGCAGATCACAGGATTGGGAGTGTGACACAATTATATCCATGCCGGGTTCACAGCCAACTTGAGGTGAAGATGCTGGGAGGGGCCGTGGAATAAATGGTGACTCTCCTTCCCCTGCCACTCTCTCGCCAGCACTCCTCACTGTCTAAACCCAGCCAGAAATCAGTGGTTAAAGATGTGGTCCATAGGCAGCTTCCCTGATTGAAGGCAAGCAGAAAAAGTGGCTCTGAAGAAACAAATACAAGAAAACCGACATGGCGTTTTTTGAAATACGATGTCTAATGTCATTTGTCTAATCATGTGCGTCTTTCTTTATCTGGTCTCTTATACCTTTTAGAAAAGTTAAACAATGTTCATCATGTCTTCAATAGTTCCCTTGTAAATTTACCTCATAGTAGTTCCATATGTGGTATATTTGTGAATATTATTTTATATATTCTATCTGGTAATTAATGATATAAAGGTATACTAAATTTGTTCTTGGACATCCTACTAAAATCTCTTGCAAATTCCAAGGGTTTTTGTTGCTGTTTATTTTGTTTTCAGGTGATTTTTCTTTGTTAGGGGGTGACTTGTTTTTAATTGGACTCCTAGGGATATTTATGTTCTTGAATAGCTGTCTTATTGTCTTTGTGGAAGAACAAAGGCTAAGATCTCCTACTCCCCCATCTTGCTGACATCACTTTTCCTTTTTAGTACATGTCTATGCAATTGCTTTTTTGATTCTTTTGATCTAATTAGGTAATCACTATTTTTTCTAGAACACAAATTGTTACATAAATATTTTAATATTATTTGTAATGAAATGTTTTATGATCTTTTAATGAATAAGATATATCTTCTGTAACTATAATTATATCTACTTACTTTCCCAAATTTTCTTCGTGTTTTCTTATTTTAGTCTGACATTTGAGTATATATTTTTAGTCATTTTAGAAACAGATTTGGAATTTATATACAGTGCTAATTTTATTCTTAATACTGTATTATTTCAGCTAAATTCTTTCTAAATAGTTTATAATACTGTTTTAGGCCTTTTTGCTGTTCCAATTTTAGAAGTTTGAGTTGGATTCTTCTTTTATTGTCATTCATTTTCCCTCATTATCTAATAAAACTAACATACATCTCTATTAATACTTATGCTCACACTGTATATATTTTTTAAGTTAATATACCTTCCATTTAATTTCTAAATTTTAATATTTCCTTTTGATCTAAGACTTGGTTAAGAGACTTTAGTCTGTTTCCATTTTTGCATCTCCTAGCATACATGCTCTTCTTTTTGTGTTGTTATTAGTAATACTGATTGTGGTTCTAGCAATGCTGTTTTTCTCCTTTTTTTTAAACTTATAAATTCTGTTTTGTTTAGACAGCATGGTCAGTGAACAGGTCAGCTCAAGTTCTCTTAAATGAATTTTACAAAGGCATACTTCATAGCCTAATATAAGTCATTCTTGCATCAATGCTTGAAAGAATATGCATTCTCAGAAAGGAAATATGATATATAACTACAGTGTTATTCAGATCTCCTACATTTTGTATTTTAATTGTTTAAATCATAAATGATTAAAAGAAAATATTAGTACTATGTGATAAAGTTTCTCACTCTTATTTTTTGTGTAAAATTTTCTTTTATCTCTTAGAGGTTTTTGTTTATTATGACATTATACTACATAAAAAAATTTGAGAATGTTACAGAACTTCAATAAACAATTAAGCTCATTTTATGGCTTTGTGTGTTTCTAATTTATACTATATAATATGTATATATACATATATATTTACGTGTTATAGTTAATATTGTCAAAACTTTTTTCTTTTTATTTGCATTTTCTCGGTGTCCTTTCAACCCACCTTTGCTTTACTTTATCTTATGAGTCACAGACTTTGAAAGTTATCATCAAGACACGGTTATACCTTTTTCAAATTCTCATGATTAAAAAAAAAATTCTAAAGTGAGATTTTTGCTTATAGAGACAAGAAATTAAATCTCTAGTTCACGATTGCAGATTGAGCATTTCTAACAAAAGGTTTCCCTTAAATTTCTCTGAAATGCCAGAATATAATAAAATGATGTAATAAGAATAAATCTATAATAATTAAGAAAATTAATAAATCTGTAATAATGCCAGAGCATCCTAAAATATACCATTGATGGAAATGAAAATGAGAGGAAATTTACCTGAGACTTTTTTTTTTTAACTGAGATTTGATTGAAAAATGATACAGAATAGACAATCTTCCACCCAAACCTTGTAAAATTAAAGCCATTTTTAGACGATAGTCATTCTTCCTAGTAGAGACACAGAGAAACTCCAAACATGCCATCAACATATTAAAATAAGCAGAAATAATCATGGGGACCTAACTGTTCATTAGATTAATTATAACGTACATACGGGTAGAAATTTCTCCTTCTCTTCTCTGTTTACAGAGAACCTGCCTTTAGAAAGATTTTCTATCAGAACGAAGCCCTCAACTCTAATTCAGGATAATTTCATAGTAAGCAGAAAAGAGAGTAACAACTGCAAATAATTTTGCATTGCTTATGCAGTGCCAGGAACTATGCTTAAGAGCTTTACATAATGAGGAATCCAGAGGTTAGAAAAAAAAAAAAAGAAAAGAAAAAGTAGACAGATGTGAACACATACACTTCTGTCAGTGAAACAGCATATCCAGAATTAATGCTTAGGTTACATACTGGCAAAACCTACCTGGAATTTATGCAACAGGATATAGATTTATAACCATAATTTAAAATGAATCCCTAAACACCAATAAAGAAAAGCCATCACCTTCAAATAAAATATAAGTAGGAACAAAGTAGGAATACAAATGGACATTATGAAAGTTGATTAATCTTACCCTGGTCAAAATACTAGTACAGAAAAAATGTGTCCTTTTCATGAAATAAGATTGGCCACATTTTTAAAGTTTGATAATACCAGATATTAATGATAACTTAGTAAGTAACAACTTTCTTACGTTGACGGTAAGAAGATGAATTCCTGTTCTAGTTGTTACGTTTAGTACAATGGATACATTTTCCAAACACTAAATTGCCAGTGAAGTTGGACCTGCCTTATGTTACCCATCAAAAACCCAAATGCCATAGTGATAGTTTAAATGATTTTTTTAAATGCTTAAAACCCATCCAAGCTATTTTTAAAAAAATCACTGTGGGTCAGAAACATAACAGAAAGAGCCAGCAGTAATCAGGACCAGGGCTCCAGCCTGCTGAGACCTGGCTCTCGTAATGAGCAGAGGCAGCTGGGATGCAACTCTGGAACAAGAACAGGAAACCAAGTCCCCAAATCCCCACCTTTGCTCACTTGGGTGGTAGATATACAGGTGACAGTTATACTCTTTCCTTTCTTTCTTTCTTTTTTTTTCCTTAAAAAGAAGTAATGATCTTCTAGTCACAAAAATTGATTGGTAACTAGGACTCAAGTGCTTATTTGGTTGTAATCTTTTGTAACCAATATAGGACTTTGAGTCTCAGTTCCTCCTTGTCTAAAGTTGGGGTTTACACACACCAACCACACCAAGTTTTAAAATGGAAAAAGTTAGACTCCAGTGAAGATGCCTATCCCAGAGTCTTCACACAGTGGATACTGCATATAGGTTGACCGTAACCTTGAATCTTTAAACTCAGTCAATAAACAAAGTAATTTTGAGGTTGCCTTTGGAAAACTTTTTCATTTGGTTGATGTATACATGATACAATCACAGATCTCATTCCTAAACAAAATATTTGTATAAGTGGAGATACAGATATACAGATATAGAGATATACATAATCCTTTAACCTTTAATATACTTCCATTAACATAATTCCAATTCCAATAATATGGCTAACTATAAAATCTGAACAAAACTTAATAGAAGAAAATTTCTCAGATATCTCAAATTCTGAGCTCACAAGAAAGTAATAGAACTCCCTCCTTCGAAGGGAGTGAAGCCAGAAATCAAGCTAGACCATTAAGTACACTTAACCTCTCAAAAACAGATGAATTTATATGTGGATTGTTAAATAAGGAATACGCAACTAAAAGTTGTTAGACAAATTAGCTGAATAATTAAAACTGAATTTGTATCTAAGAAGCCTAGAAGTTGTACTCCAAAAAAAATCCTAGATGATTACCCTTTATTACAATTCTATACATGACAAAACCAGCAACTTTTCTGTTTTGTAAAAAGGCTAAAACTAATTATTGCACCACCACACCATGCATTTTGTTATCTATTTTTCTTAAGTAATTGCCATAGAAGCAGAGGTGATGTGAATACCAGGGCAGACAGGGTATATTATGCTGTGGTTATAAATAATTCCAAAATATAAGTGTCTTAAGTCACTCTTGTAAAAGAGCTACATGTCTATCTCTGGTTAGTAGAGGAGTTCTGCTCACTTAGGGACATGGTGGGCTGAAAGAACAGCCAAAATTTCAGTTGTTGTTGGCAGCTCTTCCATAGACAAGAGGGAGTTTAAGAGGGTCTCAGACCAGCAACAAAATGCCCCAGCCTGGAGGTGACAAATTTCAATTATGGTCACAATTCTTTGACCAGATTGAGTCATATATTCCTCACTAACCTCAGGGGAGCCAGAAGCAAAATCTCATCATGTATTTAGAAGAGAAAAATATGAAAAAGATTTGTCAAAAGCACTAATGACTACCGTAACGCATTTGATATGTTTTGTTTTTATGAAGTTGTCAACCTTAAGATGCCCATAACAAGCCAGCTTCAATCATGAGCGACACATGAAAATATGGTAAATACTGATGGCTTTCATGTTGATTTAATTTAGTCAGCTAAAGTGTTTCTTTGTTCCATGTCTTCTATAAAATTCATTCTACTTTGCAAATGGTATACCGTGGCAGTGAGTTTTTCTTTTTGGATCCTATAGCTCCAAACTAATAGAGATAAGTGTATTGTGCAATTAATGAATTTGTCTCAGCATTTGGATAGCTCTTCTGTAAGATTACAGGACATGGTGCTTCATTGGTTCTTCCTTTGACGTCCTGAATTACATATTCACGCTCTTATTCAAAAATTGTATCTCCTAGACTACAAATATAAAGAACTGATCATTAAAAAATTTTCAATATCTGTATGTTTGCAGTAATGGAACGTTAAAGAAAATTTTATTCGTGACGCTTGTTAAAGAATGGGAAGGCAGGCTTTATATAGAATGACTACTGTGATTAATAGAGAGACTGCTGCATTGGAGTTTTGCTCTAGGGGAGAGAGATTGGGCTCAGATTTGAAAACTATAAGGAAAGTGTAAAGTTAGGGCGAAGGAGCAGGGGTGGGGAGGAAGTTGTTGGTGGATGAAAAACTGCAAAGGAGGAAAGATTCCGGCTAAAGTGACCTAACAGGATGCATGCTGAAAGCAAGTAAGGGTGCTCAGATATCCTCTGGGAGATGGTGGAAGATGGAGAAGCTGATCAGATACTGAAGGTGATCAGATGTTGAGGGTGGAAGATTGTGGCTAAATAGACTTAGCAGAATTCTTGTTAAAATTGGATAATACAGAGACAAACACAGGCTTAGTCACGAAGAGAATTCAGAGGAGCCTCATTAGAGTTTGGTCAAAGGAGAGACTCTTTGTCAGTAGTAAAAAGTTGTAATCCAAGAGTTGTGTTCTTAAAAAATTTTTGGCCTCAATTTGAGCCTATTTATATAGATTCTTATGAAGAGTGATTATTTTTACAAGTCAATTACATACATTTTGAGATAGTACAGAAGGCTACCAGAAGAAGATGACTGAATGGAGAATGCTGGAATTACTTTCAGTGTATTTTTACTTTTACCTTTCAATAATGTTACTTTTTAGTCTGCTTATGTCTTACATACAAGAATGTATCTGGTCGTGCTTATAACATATCTAGTTCAATAATGTTATAAATAATGTCCTTGGAATAACATGCAGCTTATTCTAAATCATACAGTCTCTTTGTTACATGGAAAAAGCAACTAATTCAGTATTTACTTTTCATATGAATAATAATAATATGTATAAACAAATTTATCACTGACAACAGCTCACATTTAATTCTCAGATACTCATGTTACAGGTAAATTTAGGAAAGATATTTTGCAACTGATATTTGGAATAGAATAAATTCAAAAGGGATTAAAATACCTAACTATGGAAATATCATTAAAGTATTTTAATATTATATATTCAGGTAGTGTAAACTTTACCTTTAAATTAAATCTACTTGGTTTATTTGCCCCTCTCTCCTTTTCCTTTAGTGCTATCAGTTAAATACTAACTCTTTTCTGCAATGGAGGAGAGTCAGTACACCAAAATCAGAGCGGTGCCTATTCTTTTTCAGTCTCACCTGCCTCCTATGTACAATGGTGGTCCCACCTAGTTTACCTTCTTCCTTGAGTTGTCAGGATCTGAGTGCAATAATATATGAGAAAGCACTTTATAACCCCTAAGCCACTATCTAAATGTGAACTGTAATTAAAAACTTAGACTGAACTGCAAGTTTATGCTCCAATCCTAGGATACTTGAGATATACTACTTTATAGATCAAAACTCAATAACAGAAGCTCAAAAACACGTTTCTTCTCATGTGAATATAAAATTAACTTCTGGAAGCAGATTTGCACCTTGCTTTTACAATTGACTTTTACCATTTTCTTAGTGTTCCTTGAGTTTGTGTATAAGCTCCTAGAAAAGGTTTTGCACAGTATTAGTGCAGTGTTATTTTCCAAACGCATTCTGAGAACATTTGAGCCAATGGATAATAAACATAAAAACCTTAGGGTAAGTATTTAATAATTTTTCCGGGAAAAAAGTTTTCTAAGAGGATAAACTAGAGATGCAAAACATTTTGCCTAAAAGTTTCCATTTTCTTTTTTTTTTAATCTTCACATCTCAAGTACAGTTTAATCTTTGAAGAGGGAAATTCAAATGCAGCAATGAATTAGGAAGTGATTAAAATTCCTTTAAAAATGTTCACAATGAGTTGTGTCACTGAGTTTGAAATCTCAGACTAAATGTTATCTATACCATTTTTCTTAGGAAAAGAAACCAGTTGCACATAATATTGTCTTCCATTTAAAGTGACTCTGGTGTCTAGCCCTTTCTCAGTATTTCCACTTCTTCGTCTAAAATAAGAAACTTGTTGCCTTTTATCCTGTGTTTACTTATCAAAACCCTTCCAAAGGGTCTCCTTACTCATAAACTAAACCTGTACAAAACACCTCAATGCTGGTGACCAGTGAATTCCACAGGGCTCAACTGAAATGCCTGTAAGATGATAGGAACTGAGGTCAAGATCACTCTATATTCCTATTTGTAGGCATTGTAATTCCCATTTTATTGGGTATCATATGACTTTAATATAGGTTTTGGTTAAAAGAGAAAAGAATCTCTCTCTAAATCAATGTACCATATGTACACATTCATTATCTTAGGTCAAATAGGTATTGTTATTTTGTTAGTGACATGTAAAATGTATTTAAATAATTAAATTATGACTGTTGACATGAACACCATCATACATGCAAGTAGCATATAAATCTCCAAAAGTGAATTAGTAAAGATAAACCCCCCAACAATTAACAAAATGGAAAACAAATAAAATGTACCCTTGTAAAAATAATACCAGACATTTTAAAAAGTCTAGATTAAAAGAATTCTTTGTCAAGTCTAGTTTTTTAAATGTTTTAAATAAAAAAGAAAAAATAATAAGTAAATAGCATAAGCCATTTAATGAAAGAGGCAGGAACTACATTTGTGGATGTAATTTTAAAAAACTATGATTAGATAATACACAAATATGCAAAAATACATTAAAATTTAGATTAAAAAGATTTTTTGAAATGCAAATTACCATAAGGTACTAAGGAAAAGGCAGAAAAAATGAATTGATTAATAACTAAAAAGATATTCCAAGAGTGTTTAAACACCCATGCTTAAAAGTTAGCAGAGGGGCTTCCCTGGTGGCACAGTGGTTGAGAGTCTGCCTGCCGATGCAGGGGACACGGGTTCGTGCCCCGGTCCGGGAAGATCCCACATGCCACGGAGCAGCTGGGACCGTGAGCCATGGCCACTGAGCCTGCGCATCTGGAGCCTGTGCTCCACAACGGGAGAGGCCACAACAGTGAGAGGCCCACGTACCACAAAAAAAAAAAAAAAAAAAAGTTAGCAGAATCAGAGGTTTTATTGGTCTATTAAACACCTTTCATAAAAAAGACAAATTTTATGTTGGGAGGGGCAAGAGAAAGGTCTGGGATTAAGAGATACAAACTACTATGTATAGAATAGACAAACAACAAGGATATATTGTATAGCACAAGGAAATATAGCCATTATTTTGTAATAACTTTAAATGGTGTATAATCTATAAAAATATTGAATCACTATGCTATACACCTGAAACTAATATAGTATTTTAAATCAACTATACTTCAATAAAAAAGATAAATCTTATGATGGTTAAGCTGTTCTAAACAGAGTAAAATGGAAGCTAAAACTAAGCAAATGATAGTTTTAAAACTACTAGTGACATTTCAAATGAAATATTGAGAAAACAAATACAGCCATGTATTTAAATTATCAAAAATGTTTTATTCTAGGCTTTTAAGGATAGTTCAGCCTTACAGGATATATATACTCAATATTCCTCAATCCATAATTCTAAAAATGTACACAAGTAAATAAGGAAATCTGAGTGAGAAACAACAGAGAAAAGAGATAAATGAGACCCATGGGTATTAGATATTAGGAACATGATTTCATATAATAACTTAAGTATGCATAAAATGATAGAGAAATACAAATGGAATTAGAAGCCATAGAAAGAAGAGAAAGATATGAGAAAATTCAAAATTAGATTTCAATAATTAAAATTATTCTGAAGGAAATAAAAATATAATAATTAAAATTTAAGAATCTATTTTCTTAAATAGCAGTTTAGACATAGCTGAAAGGAAATTCGTGGTCTTAAATATATACCTGAGCATATTAGGCAGTATGCAACATAAAAAGACAAATGTATAGAGAATGTGTGACGTTTGGTTTCCTGCTCAGATATTTAGAGAGCCAGGAAACCCATCCAACCAGATAAAGGCCAGACAAACTACAAACTCATAACCAGTTGTGAATTTATAGATAATTGAGATCACAAGATGATGAAGTCATCCAATATCTGGGGGGAGAGAGGCATCTTACGGAGAGATAGAATGTGAGCCCTTGTTTTGCTTGAGCAGATAGAGTCAGACACAAGTTCAAAGAATGGAGCTAGAATAGTTGACTAATTGTTGCCGTCTGTGCTGTGTCTGAGAGCAGAGTGCAGACAGCAGGGAGACCCTGGGGACCACAGATACTAGGAGGGGGGGCTTGTAACCCCTTGCAGACCTGGCACACATAGGGGAGGCTGGGAAGACTATAAAGCTTTGCTCGTGGTGCAAGTCTTGGGCAGGATAGGAGCAGCCACTGTAGGTTACAAAACTCTACCCAATCTGTTTCCTCTATCTCCCTGTATTAGTTGCTCAGGTTGTCATAGCAGAACACTACAGGCTTAAACAACAGAAATTAATTTTCTCACAGGTCTGAAGGATAGACGTCCAAAATCAAGGTGCCGACAAGGTGCACTTCATTCTGAGACCTCTCTCCTTGGCTTGGAGATGGCTGCCTTCTTGCTGTGTCCTCACACGGCCTTTCCTCTGAGGACGCACAGATTGAGAGAGATCTCTGGTATCTCTTTTTATTTTTTTATTTATTTTTTTTTTTGCGGTACGCGGGCCTCTCACTGTTGTGGCCTCTCCCGTTGCAGAGCACAGGCTCCGGACGCGCAGGCTCAGCGGCCACGGCTCACGGGCCCAGCCGCTCCGCGGCATGTGGGATCTTCCCGGACTGGGGCACGAACCCGCGTCCCCTGCATCGGCAGGCGGACTCTCAACAACTGTGCCACCAGGGAAGCCCCTCTCATCCTCTTCTTATAAAGACACCAGTCCTGTGCGATTAGGGTCCCACCCTTATGACGTCTTTTAACCTTAGTTACCTCTAAAGCCTCTAACTTCAAATACAGTCACCATGGGGGTTAGGACTTCAGAGTGGTGGAACACAGAAATTTAGTCCATAACACTCCCCTGTGAAACAAAGGCCTTAATCAATGAAAGAAAGGGTAAGAAACACTGTCACTTTTAGGGTCCAGTGAAAACTCATCACAGCTGAGAGAGGTGAACAAAATAAAATTATCTGCTAGTAGTGGTGGCCAGGGATACATGCTGGGACCAGAACTACACCTGGAGGAAAGTTGGGGGACTTGTGAAAGCCGTATACTTGGGACCCAGGACGATATGCCTACTCTATCAGGCTGAACCCATGGCTTAATCAGAACAGGAGACAACACCTCCCAAACCTACACCACTAAGGTGACAAACTTTCAGTAAATGGAAAAGTGAAATACTGTTGTGATAGTTATAAGGGACTGACTCTGAGCTTCCATGCAAAAGGAAGACCTAAATGTGAGTTTGCAGCAGACACTGAAAGAAAACCTCTAGTAAGCCAGTCCTCACACTAAATATAGATATCACTAATGGAATTTGAAGATTGTAGTGCAGTGGGGTAATCCTAGTGACAACAAACCATGAGCCAAACTCAACTGTTGACTCGATTAACACGAACTGCTATACCGTGAGTTTCGCAGAAAGAAAGGCATGCCCATTTCCAAGAATAAAAATGGTGTATTTTAGTCTCTAAAAAAATAAATGGTTTTGAAGAACCTAGGGACAATACAGGAATAAAGACGCAGGTGTAGAGAATGGACTTGAGGACACGGGGAGGGGGAAGGGTAAGCTGGGACGAAGTGAGACAGTGATATGGGCATATACACACTACCAAGTGTAAAACAGCTAGCTAGTGGGAAGCAGCCGCATAGCACAAGGAGATCAGCTCAGTGCTTTGGGACCACCTAGAGGGGTGGGATAGGGAGGGTGGGAGGGAGATGCAAGAGGGAGGGGATATGGGGATAGATGTATAAGTACAGCTGATTCACTTTGTTATATGGCAGAATCTAACACACCATTGTGAAGCAATTATACTCCAATAAAGATGTTTTTTTAAATGGTGTATTTTAGTCTCTACTGTTTTACAGAACAAATCCAGATTTCAGAAAACAGGATGTAGCATAAGACAAGACAAGCAAATGCAACACACCTCCAAAAGAGAACACAATCAACAGAACCAGCCTGAGATATGACACACATATTGGCATTACATTATAGGAAATTTAAAATATTATGATTAATATGTAAAGACCCAAATGGAAAAAGCTGAACAACAAAATCAGTTGAGTAATTTCAACAGAGAGATGGACACTATAAGAATGAAATGGAATGCTGGAAATGAAAACAGTAAAAGAGATAAAGACAGACTCTTTGGAGGACATAACATAAAGGAGGAAAGAATCAGTGAACTTGAATATAGATCAGTAGCAATTATATTGACACCAAAAAGAAAAAAAAGTGAAAAAAAAAAAGCAACCAAGCATATGGGACAGTAACAGATGATCTAACATAAGCATTCAAGGAATTCAAGAAGCAGAAGGCAGAATAGGGTAAACTAAATCCAACAAAACAAAAAACCCTGATGAAATGGTTAGAAAACAGCTAACAAGTTTGAAGATGTCAATCCGAACATTTCAGTAACAACATTAAACGTGAATGATCTGAACACATATTAAAAACTGAGACTGTCAGATGGGATAAAAAAGCAAGACCCAAGTATGTGCTGGCTATAAGGAACTCACTTTAAATATACAGATAAACATTGATCAAAAGTGAAAGGATAGAAAAAAGATATATGATGCAAACGCTAACCCAAAGAAATCTGGGCTATTTAAATACCAGATAAACTAGATTTCAAAACAAAGAATATTAACACTGATAAAAGAGCACATTGCAAAATGAAAAACAGGTCAATTCTCCCATAATGACATAAACATCCTAAGTATATATGCATCTAACGATAAATCTTCAAAATACAGGAGGACAAGGACCGACAATGCTGAAAGGATAGACAAGGCCACTTACGAGGAGAGAATTCACACTCCTCTCAGGCACTGTTAGAATGAGAGGCAGAAAATTAGTGTATGGATATTGGGAGGTCTGAACGACACCAGCAACTAGGTTCTCCCGACTGATATTTACAGAATACCCAATAACACAAGAATACATATGTTTTTCAAGTGCATGGAACATTCATCAAATATGACTACATTCTAGGCCATAAACCAAACTTCAAAAAATATATATAAGTGATATCAACTATGTCATTGGCTCATAAAGGACAAAAACTGGAAATTAATAGTGGAAAGATATTTGTAAATGCCCCAATAGTGGAAAGATATTTAGAAATTTCCTATTGGGAATTAAATAACACATTCTAAACAACCCATAGGTCAAAGAAGAAGTCAAAGGAAAATCAAAAATTGTTTTTCACTAAATGAAAATATATCAAATGTGTGAGATAAATTACTGCTTAGAGGGACGTTTTTAGCATTTAATGCTAAAACGAAAAAAAATGGGGGACAGGTCTTAAATCAGTATTCTAAGCTTCCATCTTAAGAAACTAGAAAAAGAACAAGTTAAAAGCACAGTCAGCAGAAATAAATAATAATGATTTTAAAACACCAAAATAAATGAAAAGTAGAAAATAGAAAATAATTGAAACAATGTTGATTTTTCAAAGCATTAATAAATTTGATCAACCTCTAGTCATATTTACCAAGAAAAATGATTGAACACACAAATTACCAACATCATGAGTGAAAAAGAAGACATCAAAATAGATCCTCCAGATATTAACTGAATAATAAAATAATTTATGAATAATTCTAAGTCTATACACTCAACTCTTTAGTTGAAAAAGACCAGATGATTCTCTTCAAGAGTAAATTTTGTGGTATCTTAATTTACCCTATTCGCATCCTCTGCTCCTTAGATCAGGAGCAGACTTGAGAATAATAATCTGCATTCCTGGTCTCTGTACCTAAGGGAGGAGCATGATTCACAACAGACAAAAGGGGAAGCACCTCAAATGCCCATCGACTGATGAACGGGTGAACAAAGGTGGTATATACATGCAACGGAACATTACTCAGGAAAAAAATAAAGGAAGGAAATATTGATACATGTTACAACACACACGGATGTGTAATACATTATGCTAAGTGAAAGAAGCCAGAAACAAAAGGCCATATATTGTATGATTCCATTTCTATGAAATGTCCAGAATAAGCAAAACCAGAGCCAGAAAGTAGATAACTGGTTGCCAGGGGCTGAAGGAGGAATTGCGATTGACTGTTAACAGGTAGGAGTTTCTTTTAGGGGTTAATGAAATGTTCAAGAATTAGTGATGATGGTTGCACAGTATTTGAACATACAAAGCCCATTAAATTTGTCCACTTTAAAATGGTTAAAATGGTGAATTTTATGAAATGTGAAATTTATCGCAATAAAAATATTAACATAGACACAGTGTAGTATATTTGTCTCAGACATTAGAACTAGTGAAGGATCTGTAGTTCAAAACAATTTCACGCCTCCGTGCCTTTACATACTCTATGCTCCCTTCTTTATTTCCTTAAATTTCATTTAATTCTTGAATTATTAATTTTCAATATTCAGTTTAAAAAACGTTATTTATTTTTTATTTATTTATATTTGGCTGCGTTGGGTCTTCGTTGCTGTGCGCAGGCTTTCTCTAGTTGCGGCGAGCTGGGGCTACTCTTCCTTGCGGTGCGCGAGCTTCTCATTGCGGTGGCGTCTCTTGTTGTGGAGCATGGGCTCTAGGCATGCGGGCTTCAGTAGTTGTGGCACGTGGGCTCAGTAGTTGTGACTCGCGGGCTCTAGAGCGCAGGCTCAGTAGTTGTGGCGCACGGGCTTAGTTGTTCCGCGGCACGTGGGATCTTCCTGGACCAGGGCTGGAACCTGTGTGCCCTGCAATGGCAGGTGGATTCTTAACCACTGTGCCACCAGGGAAGCCCATTAAAAAACATGCTATTTAAATATAGTTGTTATTAATCATATTCTTCTAGGCTATGACTCAACCTTGTACAAATTTAATAAAATTACCCACATTATTTGTAATTAAGCTTTTACATGTCTGCCTTTCCTTAATTTAACTACTTAAGGAAAAAGAAAGCATCAATCAACATTATTTCTTCAGTAATTTTGTAGTGCATGGCATATCCTTATATATCAGTAAATATTAATTACTTTTAGCAGAATTTGGATTTTTATCATTTAGTTTAGAAATTATTGAAAAATGTTACCCAAGATTATTTTATATATAAAAAAATTTTTAACCTAGAATTTATAGAGTTCCAGAAATTTTTTTTTAATTGAAAAGCCTTCATGTATCTCTATCGTAGCTGCATTATTTTTCTTTTTATATGTATAAAACACAAGATTTATGCTTAATATATTTGATTAAGCAAAGTATTGTTTCATCGTAACTGTGAATACAAATGACTCTTTTTCAGTCTAACCCTCTTCAAAAATCACTGTCAACAAAAATGAAAAAAAAAAAAAATGTAAGAAGACTAAATCCAAACGCAGGATCTGTGGAATTTTTCTCTTCATCAAGAATTGGCAAAGAGGACAAGATTGAAATAATAAATGACACGGTACCTAGCAAATATGTAAATGAAATTGTCTATGTAGGAAACATATTCTAAGTGCCTGTTGAAGTGGCCTATGTACTTTCAAGTGTAGACGGGGTTAAAAATACATTGATTTCTTCTTAAAAGGTTCTGAATGAGTCATTGATTCAGACAGTTGCAGAGTGGACTTATTTATATGTTCAGACAGTATAGGTTTATGGATAGATTCAAAGGCACTGTTTTTCATTGCTGATTTCTTCACATAACTTATTTTCTTTAAGTTTTAATTTAAACAAAAGTTTATTTTTTGACATTCAATGTTGAAAGAATTGTCATTTTCTACATTTTTATTTCATTTCCACAGTTCTTATGAAAGCAACTTGCATGGTGTTTCTCAAAAACTACCAAGTAAAATCAAAGCTAATTTTTCAATCTGAAAGTCTATTCTTGAACATTCACCCTTTTGACTATTTAAAATTTATTTCTCACCTTCAGTGAGGATATTTTCTAATCACTTCTCTTTCATATTATTTCACTTGCAGAAGACACTTAATAAATTCAGTTTTCAAGTAGTTATGTTACAAAACTTCACATACAAGTTGGTTGTTTGCAACTAGAACAATTCTTTCAATTGATTTAAAAAAGCTGTTTAGAATTATAATTAGATTCTTTGGCTAGTTTCTCCAAAGTTTATTAATCTATGTTGTATGATACTAGACTCTTAAAGTGGTTGCTTTCATTTTTACAACACTGGTAGCAAAATAAAAGAATACATGCCGTGAAATTAAATAAAAATTAAAATTACTTATGTTGGTTTTGTATATTATTGTGAAAAAGGACTTAAAAAGAATAGAATACTTATGTAGGATGGGAGAGACCACCAGGAAATTTTATAGTTTATGATAAGAATAAAAGCAGTAACAGTGGTGACGGTATCAGTTCTTGTACCTAATTTCTCTCTATATATCTAGGTATATTTACAGTTTTATCACAAAAAGATACATTTTGGTTTTTTATTATTTTCCATACAGATCTATAGGCTATAAAAAGATATTTCTTTTATATCTGGACAAGTTTTCGATGTCAGAAAGATGGAAAATAGATTACATATTATAAAAGTATATTTTATATAAATGAAGTTTTGATTAAGAAGTCAGGATTTTTGCTCACTTCTTTGTGTTACAAGAAGCCGTTACATTCTGATCCCTTTCCATTCCCTGTGCCTCCTAGTCAATTTTTAAATTCATATCAACATATTGGATTATTTGCTGTTGCCAGTGAACTGAGTTTGATGAGTTACTGCATCCATCATTGTTCTTTGCTGCCAGCAACACAGAAAAGCAATCTAATAAGTAATTACAGATAGCCCACGTCAACTCTGGGAAGGCTCACAGTCTGATGATGAAGACTACCTCACCAGGAATAGCCCAGAACACACTGCAGGGCTGCAACCTCACACTGAGTCACCACAGTGCAATTCACCACAGCGTGTGTCTCTATTGCTGCTGAGTTGGGCATGGGATTCTGCTGCTAAAATGACTGCCACTGTTGCCTCTGAAAACTAAATGTACCCACCTCCGTAGGTGGGAGCCAGCCTCTCCATGCCCCTGGTTTATAACCCAAGGACAGGGTTGTGTACATCTCGTGGGTGAAGCACAAAGTCCCTTGCCCCTATCCTGGCAACAACGGAGGCTGGGAAAGCGGCTGCCTGGCATCCATTGGCCATGGCAGAGACCAATGATGTGAGAAATTCTCCAAATGTAAGAAGAATTTATAAGGTAGAATGTCACTAAAAAGAATTACAAATCTCCTCTTGAAGTACCAAATTTCTTTGAATACATGTTGCTTTTTCTGTCAAGTAAAGAAGACATTTTCTGTTCATTTAGTTGCTTTTACTCACAAAAATAGTGTTTTTCACACACACATAATTATATTCACTTATACACTATGTATACGAAGTAGGTCACTGGAAGCGTCATAAATCAGAATATATTAGTATTAACAAGACCAATAAAAACTAATATGCACCTAGAGCTATGCTATCATTGATATCATATAACAGTAGATACCATTATATAGTTAAATAGATAGTTAAAAAGAGGTAGAAGATGTTGCTATGGATAATCTCACTTGAAGGTGAGGGATGATAGTAATTAAGTAAAGCTACTAGTTCAAATTTAATCTTCCATGAGTTAGTGAGCTAAATTTGTACCTCAAAATTGCACATGCAAGTTCTAACCCCCTACCTGCGTATGTAAACTTGTTTGGAAAGAGTATTTACAAGTGTAATTTAAGTTAAGGATCTTGGGATGAGATCATCCCGCATTTAGGGTGATCCTTAAATCCAAAGGCTGGTTTACTTATAGAAGAACGGAGACAGATTCGACAAATACAGGGAAGAAGACCATGTGAGATGGAGGCCAAGACTGAAGTCCAGCTGCCATAAGCCAAGAAATGCCAAGAGCTACCAGAAGCTGAAATAGCCAAGGTTCTCCCTTAGAATCTTCGCAGGGAGTGTGGCTATGCTAACACCTTGATTTCAAGCTCCTGACCTCTGGAACCATGACACAATGAATTTTTGTTATTTCAAGCCACCAAGTTTGTGTTTATTTGTTGCAGCAGACCTAGGAAGTTAATACAATGGATTAAAACAGGATGGTGTTTCCCAAAAGGTTTTCCTACTGACCTTTGGCTATAAGGAAGTAAAGTTTCTTACTGGCTTTTCACATGAACAGATGATTGATAATTTAGGTTGCTCAGTATATGCTTATGAGTTATTCTAGCAAGCTTATCATTTTGTACTTCTATTTTACACAAATCTTTAAAAGTTTTGTGTAGCTTTATAAGTACCCAACATGTTTTTTAATAAACAAACTGATCATTTTAAAACATAGATGGTTACTGATATTTTAGAATTTTAAAATTCTTGGATAATCAGAAAAGAACAATTAGAATAGAAAAATGAGAAAGCTTAAACAATGAAACACTTGCAATACATTTATTTCTATGAATAGTCATGTAATAAATTTTTACAAATTTATAAAGTTTTTCTGTTAACTTTGCAACGTAAATGTTGAATATAAATCATGAGTTTGAGTTCACTCGGCAATTGCACATATAGCAAACAACGACGACAAAAATAAGGATGAGAAAACATAAAAGAATGAAAAGCAAATCTACAATCATGATAGCATAGCAGCTGTTTTAACATTTTGACCTTCAAATACAGTAACATTAAAGTTACATTCACTCTGTTGGTTGGGTAGTATTTTGCATGTTGGATTAGGAGAGACCAAAGATTGAAAAGCACTTAGGATGAATACATTCATTCAGTTGTGTAAAATGCTATCCTCAGTAGGGATATAAAAAAACTGAAGGGATTAGAACAAAACAAAGATATAGTGTAAGGAAAGTACCGGAAGGACAAGAAAATTAGACAATGGAATAAGAAAAGAAAATGGTGAAAGACTAATACATTCCCAGCTTGGCTGAACGGAAGAATGACAAGGTGATTGGCAGAAATGGTGATATAAAGAAACTGAGAAAGACTATGTGAACCCTTACTAAATGACTTTCTCTGACAGAACCTACTAAGGAATAGCAAAGCATTCAACAGTTTAAATGTCTTTTCCCCGACCTTTTTGATAGCATTCCTAAAAGGAGTCAGTAACACCGGTTCTCATTCAAATTGATGACACAGTTGTCTGGAAAATGTGGTGTGTGCAGTATTCGCAGCCAGCATCCCTGCCAGCTCCTCCTAAGAAAACCCATCTCCTTTTTTGTTTTGTTTTGTTTAGAATTTTATTTATTTTTTATTTTTTTTAAACATCTTTATTGGAGTATAACTGCTTTACAATGGTGTGTTAGTTTCTGCTTTATAACAAAGTGAATCAATTATGCATATACATATGTTCCCATATCTCCTCCCTCTTGCGTGTCCCTCCCTCCCACCCTCCCTATCCCACCCCTCTAGGTGATCACAAAGCACCAAGCTGATCTCCCTGTGCTATGCGGCTGCTTCCCACTAGCCATCCATTTTACATTTGGTAGTGTATATATGTCCATGCCACTCTCTCACTTTATCACAGCTTACCCTTCCCCCTCCCCGTGTCCTCAAGTCCATTCTCTAGTAGGTCTGTGTCTTTATTCTCGTCTGACCATCTCCTTTTGTCTTAGGAGGTGTAATGAATCTCTTGCAGAGCAGAAGGGGTTGCCCCTTCTTACCTGGGGCTTTCATTTCAAAAGCCTGTAACTGGTGAAGATTGGAAGATTTGAAAATCCTTATTATGTGACAACAATTTCCTTGCCTCCCACGTTGTATTTTTCACTGCCAAGATAAAATCTTTCAAGCTGTGGTTTGAGAAGAGTAGTGTCTGGAGAGAAAGCAAGTATTTCAGGACTGTGGGATGGGGAGAGGCTGCAGGATTTTTATGGCTAAGGGAGAGTACATTGTTTTCAGAGTATTACGTCTGCGTGGTGAGAGGTAGGGCAAGAATGGTATGCCTGTTTGAGCTGCCTAGGGACAGAAAGGACATTAATGCACCAACCCCAAGTAGTTTGCTGCCTACCATCAGCAGAGAGAAAATCCCATAATTTCTTTACCACTTGGGAGGCAGAAGTTAGCTGAAAGTATTAGAGATGGTTAACCACATGAGATCTCAGAGTTGATGAATTCTTGCTAATTCAAGATGCAGTCTTGATTTTATTTTCTCTCAAAAGTATTTTTTTCACCACAGAGTGTACTTACTTCTCTGAGCTCTTATACTGTCATGTACATTATATTATAGCTCCTATGTATTATTTACCTTATTAAAATGTAAAGCTCGGAGAAGTGGAGTTTCAGTTCCTTAGCAAAATAGTCCTAATATATGGAATCTGCCAGACAATCAATACAGATTATGGTGGTGTAGTGCCTAAAGTAGTAATTATTCATTTCTGAGGTAAACCAGTGATGACGTTTTCCTTTGAGCCTCAGTCCACCCATACTACAATCCTTTGGAATTTATTCATATTTTGAATATGAATTGCTAGGTTTTTATTAATTTTATTTAATTTAGTTTTCATTTCTAGGTTTTTATTAACACAAAGAGAATCTTTTACAATAGTCTTCTGTTTTCCTTATTTTGCTTCTTTTCTGTCTCAATATTTGCTTACCCTTATATGTAAAAAAATCCCAAAATTATACTAGTCTTAAACTTCTCCATGTTACATAAATCAGTATTCTCTCAATCACAGTCTGGTATTAAAAACCCTCTGACATTTGTGCCAGTAAACCTGCTTTACCTCATTGCTCTATTGTTGCCTTGCCAATCCATTACTGAAAAGAAAGGCTCCCTTTAGAAACTATAGTAATCCCCCCATATCCTCTGGGGATACGTCCCAAGACCCCCAGTGGATGACTGAAACCATGGATATTACCAAACTGTTTTTTATACTATTTTTTCCTATACATATATACCTATGATAAAATTTATCAATTAGGTGTGGTAAAAGATTAACAACCATAACTAATAATTAAATAGAACAATGATAACAATATACTGTAATAATGGTTATGTGAATGTGGAGTGGTCTCTCTCTCTCCAAATACCTTATTGTACAAATTTAATGCCTTTTCTATCTTAACTGAGCACTTATCACACTACAGCTATGACTTTTGCAGTTTCAGGTGTGACAACAAAACTAGCAAGAATCTTTTTTTCCCTCTTCACAATTTCATGTGAAGATTGATTCTTACTGTAGATCTTAGCAACCTCAAAATACAATTTTTTTCTTTCTTTATTAAGTGGAGAACTTTGACCTTTTCACTTTTCAGCTTCTCTCTGGCATATCCAAATCACCAGCATCACTTTTCTTGAACTTTGGGGCCACTGTTAAGTAAAATAAGGGTCACTTGAACACAAGCACTGAGATACTGTGACAGGTGGTCTGATAACCAAGGCAGCTACTAAGTGATTAATGGGAGGGATTCGCTGGATAAAGGGATGACTCACTTCCTGGATGGAACCAAATGAAACAGCAGGAGAGTTCATCACCATACTCAGAATGGCGTGCTATTTAAAACTGACAAATTGTTTATTCCTGCAGTTTTCCATGTTATATTTTCAGACCATGGTTGACCACAGGTAATGAAGCCACAGCAAGTGAAACCGTGGGTAAGTGTGGACTACTGTACACTATCACTATCTTTCTCTCCTTCTAAGAACACTTCCTCTCTATTCAATTCATGTCCATTCTTTAAGATTTGTGCACTATATATATCACTCATGCATCACTTCCTAAATGCTCTCAACCAGGGTTTCTCAACCTCAGCAGAATTGCCAATTTGGGGCTGTATAATTCAGTGCGGGAAGGGGCTGTCTTGGCCTTGTAGGATGTTTTACAGAATCTTTGGCCTCTACCCATGAGATATCAGTAGCTTCTCCACACCCAAGTGGTGAAGATGAAAATTATTTCCAGATTTTGCTAAAAGTTCTCTGGGGGATAAAGTTGTCCCTAGTGGGAATCATTGCTCTGAACAGCAATAATCTTTTGAAATTAAAAAGAAAAGTTCATTACTTTTGTAAAGCTCTGAATATTTTCCAAGGCATTTTTAATTATATATACAAGTTATAATAATCGAAAGTATTACTTATTATATATATAGTCTCCTTTATCCCCTAACACTGTATCACATATTACTAGGTCCTTACAGATGAGAGACTCAAGGACATAAAATTCAGTAGATGGCTAGTCTTGTGCTCTATCATTCAATGGCATATAGTGTCTATAAAAATCACTTCTGACTAAATCACAATCTTCTTTATGAGATATCCTGTTATTAAACTCTTGAATTACAATTTTTCTCTTGGTGGTTATTGTTTCCTTCTTTAAATAGATTGTAAGACTTTGAAGGAACTATTCATTACATAGAAACTATTGGATATCTCAGCAGAAATGTTATCTACCCATTCACTTAACATTAAAGAAGGAAATGGTTTTCTATCAATATCTAGCACAGTCCTTCACATATACTAACTGCTCAGTCACCATTTAATGAGATATTTAAAGAGTACTAATAAGCATCCTTAAGGACATATGTGAATTAAAAAAAAAATTGTTCTTTGTCAGCAGCTGCTTTTCAGTCTTTCTCTTGGAGAACATATTCCTCTGCTTCCTTGCTCTTATGCCTTCCTTATCACCCTATGGATTAAAGGATTCATTCAGAACCCTCTGATAAAATGTCTCATACTCTTCTGCTTACACTGAGTTTCCATGTTTCACAAAACTCTATTTTTATCTGAATTTCATCAAAACGTTAATTTCCCTGGAATAGCTAAGTTTAGAAAGTTGAAAGGAGAATGTGATCAGATACTGTGATGAGGTTACTGCTGAGTTAATTGCGTAATGGTTTTAGGGGTATTTGAGATGTGAAAGAGAACCTATTTTCAACCAAGGCAAGAAACTGCTTTTCCTAAATTTCTTCGAGGTAGCTTTAGAAAAAAATATTTTACAAGGAAAATCAGATTACATAAAAAGGAAAAAATGTTACTCAACTGAAAGATTTAGAGTTAGAATCATTGGAAAAGAGCAGATGAAAGGAATGAGGTCCGATTCTAAGAAAGAAATGAATTAGTGACAGGGATGATTTTGAAATTTAACACAGAGTGACCATGAGAATGATAGTACTAGATAGCATATGTTTGTAAAAGTCAATTTACTTTGAAATGGACACACTCAAATTAATTTTTAAACAGCATCAAGATTACTTTATATCTAATAGGTGGATGCATGTGAGTAGTAGAGAGACACTGAGAAGAGAGTCCCCAAATGCATGATTCTTTTAAAACCTCTAGTACATGATATAAATATAATAAAATGTGAGAGCGAGGGAAATAAAAGTGGAAAAAATAATCATTTCCCATTGTTTAAAGCTTTCACTTCCACGAGAAGGAAAAAAGAATTAAATGAACTAAATTATGGCTATGGGAATTCATTAGGAACAATTGAAAATTAAAAGTTAAAAAGCCTATTTCTATCAAAAATGTTTCTGAATCTATTCAGTTTCTGACAGAGGAGAACTTGAATTATTCTGTTGCGTCAATCGTAGGGGCCAGAGTGTATTCCAAGATGACTGATTGCAGCTGGATTTGAGAGCAATTCACATTTTCCCTGTTTCAGACTCCATGCTAAATCTAGGAAACAGACACAATAGTTTGTAACAGAATATTCATCAACATAGACTGACTTAGAGTTTGATGAGAGATCAAGAGATTTATTCAACTTTCGTCTTACTGAAGAAAATGTTCTTGAGTATGTCATCTGTAGAAAATTAACCTATGGTGACTGCGCTGAAATATTTTGAACATTCTGTGGCCATTTTTTTTTTTTTTAACATCCAAAGATAGACACGAAGAATTGTCTGAATGAATAAGTGAAATGATGGACTTATAGGGATTATGTTAGTTAACTGAGGGTGAGGAAACAGTCATGGAATCATCTCGAGTAGGTCAGACATTTGAAAAAGTCATGGCATGACTAAGAGAACTTAAGTTCTCCCACAGTAGATTTCTTGATATTATATTCTACATTCTAAACACTGAACCATTCTTCTTTCCTGGAAGTAAACTAAAAGGGACATAATCCTGGCCACGTGGGTAATGTTTCTTAATCTGTCCAAAGTATTTAGTACTAAATATATTATAGCATTGCCATGTATTATGGGGGGGAAATTTCAAATACTCGAAGAAACGGACTCATATTTTTGATACCCCAATGGCTAGGATATGGTTAAACACTCATTTTTTTAGTGATAATGATGATAAATGCATGTCCCAAACTTTCTTATCATTGAGGTCATTTCCCAAAAGCACTGTTGCTTAACTCATTTAAATTTGACTAAACACTAAAGAATAAGTCACACCAAATAATCCTTCACTACTGAATTGAGTAAGAGGGGCTGGTTGTCTTTTAACAATTTTAATTTCTATAATTCTATGACTTCAACGAGTGCATCAAAACCCTCAAAGGCAATGCAGTGATCAATACAAATTAACAATAATGAAAATGGACTATTTTCTCGGTTATGTATTTAAGAAGGAAACTTTCTAATGTGATTGTACTAAGGATATGTAAGATTATTCAGTGTAGCCAATGCCTCCCCTCCTTATGGCCAAGGTTTTAACAGCACTTTATTTCCCCACCCCTACATATGACATTTTAAGTTGGTTTTCTGGGTGATGCCCAGGAACTCTGAGCACTTTAAAGAGGTTATTCAAGAGCCTTATAAAGAGGTTATATCTATAGCTCTTGAAGCTAACAGTTTGTAATTTTAAGGTCAAAATTGTATGCATTTTAAAGCATACAGTACTCATTTGCAAAGCAGGGCTTATGATGAGAACAGGAAGACAATTTTGTTCTATCTGCATATGTCAAGAACGAATATTGCCTTGATCTAAATATTTGGAGATTCAAATAGATGACTTTAATTTATAATGCATATCTTATAAGCCTGCTCTAGTTTGCTTCGATGGTTACTTATAAATTAAAACAAACAGGAAGTAGCAGAAAATAAACAAATGGCCTGACAGTATGTGTAACGAAACTTTGGTGAATACTTTCTTCCCTAAAACTTATGTGCTGAGAAAGCCTTGTAACAATAACCAACCAAATAGTTTAATGATGTTTCAGTGTATTTGCTAGAAAATGTTTCCAAGTTTAATCAAGCAAATGTTTAAAAAAGTATGTTCTGAGTTTATAGAATATATTTATACTCACGAACTATGAGAATAAGAATGAGCAGAGTGGCTGGAAATTTGGATGTGCTTAATACATATTTATAAAATAAATGGAGAAATTACTAAGAAGGATTAATTATATAAATATGAATAAAAAAGCATATATCTATATATGCATATATCATAGTGAATTTCTTTGATACATTACTATATGTAAATGTATTTACTAAACATTGTATCTCTAGACAAGAATATATTCTATAAAAATTCCTCATTGCTATAACATCTTAATAAATGGTCATTTCAAAATCAGTTTATAATATGGTAAAGCAAACGGATTTGGACATAGCCTCTAGTTAAAACAATGGTTTATGACTCATCTCAACCACCTGCTGGTTGTATTCCCCCAGTTAAGTTACTCAGACTCTCTTAAGATTCAGCTTCCTTATTTATCAGAGAGGAATAATGATATTCCCTACCTTCCTGTATTCTTGTACAGATTCACAAGTCGAGCATATGGAAAACTAATACCGCGGTGACGAGCACAGTGGAAGTCCACAAATGCCATCATTGTTATCACTGCGTTATTATTTAACTCTAAATTTTGTGGGTTTTTTTTTCTTTTTTCTGAACGTGACAGAAATACGAAGGTATCAGAAAATGATCATGGGATTAAGGGGCCAATTATGGCTGCGTGAGAGGCAAGGCAGCTCCTGGCCGAGCCACATCCAGGCAGGCAGGTTTCAGGGACACCCGCGAGGGGCTTTGACGCCCTCCTGCCTCCCCTTCACCAACAGGAATAATAATACCCCTAATATGACATTATATAAGGTCATATCAATCTACTTGTTCACTATCTCGTTAAAATAAATAGCTTTAAACGCAGCAATACTTAATGGTGGTAATCATAGATAAATGTTTCAAACACTTTGAAAAAAATTGCTTATTGATTTTGTTTTAATTTGATAAGAGTTAAATATATCCTGCAATCATTTTGAAAGACTTTGCATAGATGAAAGACTTCTTAGATTTCCTTAGAGGAATACGTATTAGTGAATTATTTTAGGATCAGATAGTTACAGAATTTTTTGCTTTCCCCAAAGCATAAATATGTATTCTTAATATATGTTCCTTCTAAAGTTATCAATTTTCTTTTTGCTACTTTTCTAATTAGAGATTTGTAGCCTCTTATATGAAGAGCAATAACCCTCTACTCCAATAACAGGTTAATTCTCCAAACCTAGGTGGAAAAACCTAAAATGAGGGTGTTTATGACTTTGGGTGAATTCTTAATGGATAGGAATCAGTTGCAAACTAAGTTTAATGAACTCGATTCCAAAACCCGCTATTGGTTTTTATGAATGACCTGTACTTTGTTACTACTCTGAAAGTCAGGGTTGGTATAAATGGTCTTTTAATATATTTTTTAATAATTTTCAGTTGGTAAAAAGGATATAACCTGTTAAACTTCTTTTAAAAGTTGGCTTTTAAAGACTTGGTAACATAATGGTATGAGTTAGTTACATGCTTGCATCTAAAACTGGACCAAGTAATGAATGTGTATTAGAAATAATGGGGCCCCCATTAACCATAATTATTTAAATATTTGTTAATATTTACTTGGAAAGAGACCAACAATGCAGAAGGGAAGGGTAGAGTAGGACCACTGGGGTCAGTATGCTCTTAATATGTTGTCCCTAGAAATTTGCCTTTGGCCCTAAACTTTCATAACCCCCTTGACCACAATAAAACCTAGCTCTTTGCTGGACACGTTATTCAGAAGACTCTTCTGTATGCCTCAGACAGCTAAGGAAAGCACGCGTCACCTTTTATTCATTGTACAGAGGAATTTAAGCAACAGAGTATAAGGAAGAAGAGAATAAAAAAAGCTTGTAACACTGCCTGGCACAGAGCAAGCAGACGTGAGGTGTGTTGAGATAAATTCAATTTTCTACATTTTCAGTAATATTTAGAATCCCAGAGAAACAGTACCATTTGTAGGATGGCATCCCAGGAACCTGCCTAATTAACCCACATTCTCTTCCTTCTCTACCTGGATCTTTTCACCAATAAGCAGGAGATTAGATGTATTCTATATGCAGGTGACACTAGTTATGGTTATAAATTGGAAGTGATGGTGAAAATTCTGTTAAGTAATCTCAGCTAATTTTACAGAAAAGGTATTTTCCCCACTTCACATTTACAAATGTCAAACAAATTGTCCAAATTCACATAGCTATTTATTAGTATAGAAATGGGATTAAAACCCAAGTATGTCTGAATCCATAGCCCGTGCTCTTAAAGATAGTCTACTGATTCCGAATAGCTTTAAGAAATAGCAGCTATTGTCATCTAAATCTTGCCAGAAAGAAAGCTCTCAGATAAACTATTCAGAATACCAGTTCTCAAAATTTAGAACTGGTTTATAGCTAAAACCCCTACAGAGCAAGCTACCATATTCAGTTAACTAAATATGCACTCTTTTTCCCCAACTCAACTTCTGTTGAAAAGTTCACCAGAAATTATGTTGCTTAATTCTATGGGTATACTTTTTTTATGTGACTGAAGTATTTTCTGCAACTTGTTTTAAAATTATTTAAACACTTCAACGGTGATCTAGTACCTAGATTTGACCAAACATGAAATAATGTACATCCTATATTATTTGCTGAGGAAAACCTTGAACCTGATTACAAGTGTTCTTATATGATTATGATGTTATTATTAGAGTATTTATTAAATTCTTATGTGCCCGGGACTCTGCTAGATTCTGAATAGATGTGGGCAAATAAAGTACTTTTATTCTCCATAGAATACTTATATAGGAGAGAGGAGGCAATGATACATAACACATAAAAATGAATAATAATTATAAAAAGTAATATGAAGAAAGTTTTAAAATATCAGTAATTTAGAATCATAATGTAGAGGAACCAACTCATAAAGGAGGTCAGGTGATGGAAACCCGAGATAGTTACATTTCGGCCACCACTGAAAGATGAGAAGAAGCCATTATATCAAGAAGCGTAGGAAGAGCATCCCAGGTAGAAGTAACAGGCTTTGGAATATTCTGAGGTGGGAAAACCTTCCAGCAAATGAAAGAAGTTCAGTGTGACTACAGTAGGCTGGACCAAAAGACATATCCCAAGGCTAGATAATAGCCAGATCTGTGGGGCTTTATATTTAGATAAGAGATATAAATGTATTCATTTAACACATTGTTAGAACAGCTGATGAGAATCAGGCAGTCTTAGAACTGAGAGAAAATATGTAAAATTGACATGACCTTGCTCTTGTGAGCTTGATGCAATGGGAAAGTTACATATCAACTAAGTAATCATACAGTCACTATAAACGGCCATGTCAGAATTTCTCTGAAAGACCGATGTTTGGTGCTATAAGAGCTGGGAGAGAGATTTGCCAAGTGGGAGAGATCACGAAGGCTCCTTAGAAGAGGTGAGGCTTCAGAGCTACAGGATAAGTAGTGAACAGAAAAAGGGAATATTGTGGCACACAAGCTCTAGTATAAGTGACGTGGTGAATAATATTTGGGAGAAAACTACTTCTTTTAATGTATGTGGAAAATGATTAGAGCAGGACCAAGAACTGATGTGGGTGATAAATTATTGAACTCTTACCATAGCCCAGGTGAAAAGGAACCATGACCCTAATGAGATGCTGGCAATGCAGTATGAATAAATGGATAATTTGGAGGTATACCGAGCAGGTAGAAAGCCTGACTTACTGATTCATGTGGGATGTAAACAAGAGATGACAAGCTATAAATAAATCTTCTCATGAAAGGAATAATACCTCTATTGCTACTGGGAATCTCAGAAGCCAAAGCCTCAAAATTGGTGGCCACGGCTCAAGCACTTAAAAGCCACTAGAGCTCTCCTCACCTAACTCTAAGACTCCCAGGCTCTGATGAATTGGTCATGGAATGAGTTAGATTGACACTAAGTTACCCTCCAACCTCAAGAAAATTTCCGGGCAAGGAGTTACACTACAAAACACCACAAAATCCCCAACACAGAGGCACGTCCCTCTTAGGTATTAATTTGGTTCTGAGAAATCTAAGGCTTATCTAGAGAAATGAGATCCTCAAGTTTCAAAGGACTGAGCACACCATCTTCAAGAATAACTGGATTTTATATTTAAGAACTGTGGTCCAGGAAGCTGTAGTTATTTATAAAAATGGCCAAATTTTACTCAGATAACCTAGAATTACAATGGCCATTATGGGGAGAGTTCCAACTAGACAAAATGCAGAAGCATCTAAAAGCTTTCAAAATCCCCATATAGCTTTATTGAAAGATTCATGAACAGGTAATGAAAAATTAAAGACATAAGAGGAACCTAGAACAAGACTGTGACACTGGGCTTCCCTGGTGGCACAGTGGTTGAGAATCTGCCTACCAATGCAGGGGACACGGGTTCAAGCCCTGGTCCTGGGAGATCCCACATGGCACGGAGCAACTAAGCCCGTGCACCCCAACTACTGAGCCCTCGCACCTAGAGCCCATGCTCCGCAACAAGAGAAGCCACCGCAGTGAGAAGCCCGAGCACCGCAACAAAGAGCATCCCCAGCTCGTCACAACTAGAAAAAGCCCGCGTGCAGCTACAAAGACCCAACGTGGCCAAAAGGAAAAAGAAAACAAAAAAGACCATGATACTGACGTGGCTCCCACCACTCCCCTTTATCCTCTTTCACCCTAGTACTCAGTCTACTAATCCCCCATCTCAATGGCTTTTTCACTCTAAATAGACCACAGGACTGTTCAACAAAAGTCCACCAAGTTCGTGGCTTTACATATGCCCCCATATCCACCCTCATAGGAGGGCCCCCTACGGGCTCCTCCCGGGCTTGACAGGACTCCAAGGGATTCTCCAGTAAAGTGCCGCCAGTTATTCCCTTAAAGGGCCAAGGGAAAATTAAAATTAATGAAAAATCTTGCCAAATTCTGATAGATACTGGAGCTACACTCTCTACTTTAAGCCCCATTTACTAAGGACCCTGCAGATGGGATCCTGGGGAAACTGGCAGAAGCCAGCCGAAAGTGAGAATTCTTACCCAAGTCAGCTCTCCTGGGTCTCTGTCTGTAGTGCTCGGTCAAAAGGGTAAAATGAAATTTCACGTTGTCCCTTTCTTTACAAATTCTGGCCCAGTAGTTACTGATCCTTTCTCTCCCAGGATAGACAGCTATTTGCTTTCTTGTTTGTTTTGTTTTGTGTCCTGAGAACTCGGCTTGGCAACCATGAGGTCGGGGGTCTCAAAATTATAGCCGGATCGAAATGAGGGTCTCACTTCATTTGCAAGTAGCTCAGGTCGTGTGACTGCCGCCAGCTCTCAGAGGAATCGTCTGAGTCTTTCTTTCTTTTGGTTGTCTTTGAAAGAGGCCATGGATCTTGGCATGGTAGTATCTTTTACACCTTCTTTAAGGACGACTCCTCTTGTATCCAAGGGGTTTTTAAGTACTGCCAGGAATACTTACCGTTTGTCCCAGCTGAAACCTGACAAGATACTTAGCAGGATTGTTTTTTTTAAGTAACCCTGTGGTCAGAAGTTGGCCAAATTAGAAGATGACACTCAGAGCCTGTTAGGAACTTTCTTAGGCCTCCTCAAATCTAAATAAAACTGTAAACCCAGAGGTAAAGAAAAACATTCCAAAGACAAACGACCCTAAATCTAGAACGTGAGGATCTTTGGGTTTCGTCTTAGTTGAAGATCTTCTCCCTGATATAAAGAAGCAATTGAAGATAATATAGTTGGATGGGCGTGTCAGTGCCTTGATAGCATTCAGGTTGCAACCCAATTCTTTGAGGAATTAAAAACAACTGTTCTGTAAATTGAGGCCAACTCTTAGAAGGAAAAAGTAGGGGAAAGGTTATTTGGAAACCAGACCAAAAAAGGTTGCTGGATCACCTAGATTGTCTTCTCTCATTATTTTTTTAACAACGGTGAGGGTAAATATTTGAAGAAAGTAGCCAAAGGACATCTCAAATGGCAAAATTGAGGGTGAAGTGAATTGACTATTCATTTTAACAAACAATTGAGGGCAGGAATCTACACATTTACCCTAATTTGGAAAGAGTAGACCTTAAATAACCAGCTTAACTGCTGGTACCCACTCTCCATTCCAAATTCCAGGTGATGTCCAGGGACTGTGGACGCTGTTCTTTTCCCTTTGGTTTATTACCTTACCAGTCCCCTAGGTGGCAGCAATAAATAATTCCAAAATTAGACCTTGGCCTCACTTTTTCTGGGTTTACATATTAATACTATGGTACAGTTAGCACAGTTATTTAAGATAACGCATGAGTAAAAGTATCACTCTTTTTTTTCTTGAAGATTTCTCGGGACAGATATATGCATTGAATGATTCCTGGTATAAGTAGTCCTCCAGATACTCTAAGGATCATTACTGAGTTAAGTTCATTCATCTGATAGGGCATAATCTCAACCATGTTCATGCAGCCTCTTCCCCTCATCACCAAGTAACTGCTTTGCTGTGAGTAGTCATCACTGGAGAACACAGAAGTCTATAAAATTTCATTCACAGTAGAGAGTGAGAGTTTTATCAGTTTCCAGTTCCACTCAAATACAAGTCTTGGAGGTTTCCCTTTCTAATTACCACTGACCTGCAGGTGTCAAAAAACAAGGAAACCACAAAACTGCCACACTCTGACCAACTCCTCCCCTCCACCCCAAGGAATCCACTCTCAAAGAATATCAAAGGTGAGTTATAAAAGCGGTTAACAGAGGTCCACCACCTCTTAGTTACAAATACAGTTGAAACAGCTTTTTTGAGAAATTCTTATAGTCTCTGCCATGATATTGACTTTTCTTTCTGGCAGCAATGTGATGCTGGTTCCAGCTGGTCCTTGGATCTATAATGACAACTCATTTAGCTCCTAAGTGGTTCTACCAGGGTTTCTCTTTCCCTGCTGACTAGCCTCCCTAACCTTCCACCTTCTTCAAGTTCAAGTATTGTTTCCACCCTGCTCCCCTCTCTGACCTCAGTGGTCGTGGCACAAAGGATCCTTTGACTTCTATTCTTTTTAGTTACGCAATAATCTACCACTTAGGACTTCCTTTTTGATTTTACAAATTCAGTTTGGAAGACATCTAAAACAAAAAAGGAACACCAGCTATTCTTTTCTCTATGCTTTCTCCAAAAGAAACGTGGTTCTCCTCAATACAGTGAGATGTATCAGATTGGCTAGGAAAAAAAACCTAGGGATGGTCACAAGTGTTACCATTTAGACTTATTGCTGCATAAAATATTATTCATTCACCAATTACTCTAGCTCTCAGTATGAGGACACATGGAACACGTACTGCTTGTGTTGTCAGTTCCTGACCCTGCTTGTACCCAGGGTCAGGAACTTAATGCTACTTTTGAGTTTTTAGTGCACTGAAGCAACACCATTAGGCTATCAGAAACATCAGGGTAAAATGTATGGCCCATCCGTAGCAGTAGGAAGGCAGAAATGACATTCCCAAGAGGAATGTTTAATAAATGCTATAAAATAAGAACCCCAGAGGGGGTGACTGGCTCCACTGATTGATCTGAGGCTCACTTTACAATATGAAGTGACTTTATATTGTTTTGTTCTAGCTCCTAGTCTCCATATCCTGAGGAAGTAAGCAATTCCACTCAAGAGTCAAATATAATATCTTCATATAGTTACATTAATGACTGTCTGATGATTCATTCTTCAAGCATACCAAGAATTAACAACTGCTTTTGAACTTTCAACCTGATTCCATGTTGTAATTCTTAATTAGACATCTTTTAAGATTTATTCTGAAACAATGTTTATATTCATATAATATCCATATATCATAATACAATAACATAATATAATATTATGTTCACTTACATTCTTATTATTTTCTTAAAATATAAGAATATTATAAATCCTAACCCTTCTTTAAACAGAATGAACTATATTTTTATTTAAAGGTAGAAATATCTGGTGTTTCAATGAGGGCTTAGTAGACTCAAAAGGATTTTTAGTTGCCGCCCATCATCTAATTAGAGGTTTCTAATCTTCAAATCTCACAGTTAACTTCTAGAAAACAAAATTACTTTTGAATAGGTTTTTTCTTTTTCTTTTTTTTTTTTTTTTTTGCGGTACATGGGCCTCTCACTGCTGTGACCTCTCCCGTTGCCGAGCACAGGCTCCGGACGCGCAGGCTCAGCGGCCATGGCTCACGGGCCCAGCCGCTCCGCACGGCATGTGGGATCTTCGCGGACCGGGGCGCGAACCCGCTTCCCCTGCATCGGCAGGCGGACTCTCAACCACTGAGCCATCAGGGAAGCCCATACTTTTGAATAGGTTTTAAATTTCAAAGACTTCAAGAAAATAGGAGCCCAATAAAGATCTACCAGTGGGTCAAAAGGAAGCGTATCATGATTAAAATATCATTTTAACTTACTGTAGGAGAGATTAAACCACACTTATGCTTATAGTATTAGAACATTTTAAAGATAATGAAAAAGAAAAAAAAACTTTAAAAAAAAGTTTAATATATTATTAGAAGTGGAATTATTTCATATGAATGAAACATTTAAATGCTCTTATTAAATAACATTTTATAAACCGAAGAAGTAAATGATCAGCGGAAGAGTATCAGAATACAGTTGCATTAACAATAACAATAAAACTGAAATAATAAATTAAAATACAATATAGCAAAGTAATTTCTTTACATCTGCTATATTAACAGTTAATACCTATTATCTATGGTGTGACCTGTTAATTATTCTATAATTTATTCTTTTCTTAACTGAGCTGTGTTGTGGAATCCAGAGGAAACAAAAGCCAATTATATTTCTCTCAGAAAGTTTCAAAGTTCTAAACAGAATTTTCTTCTACTTGGCTTCTATGTGAACCTAAGAATCCAACAAGGCGACCTGAACAGAAGAAAGATGAGTCAAATTCTCAGTCATTTTCCTGTGGGAGTCAGAACAACAAGCAATGTAGAACAAAAATAAATGGAATTAGATGACCTGATTTTATACCTGTAATTTATTTACCCATAAACAATATGTAACTGAATGCTAGTCATCTTTTTTTCAGTCTCCCTCACCTATTTCCTTCCACCCCCAAAACCCTCCCCTCTGGCAACCACCTATTTGTTCTCTGTATCTATGACTTTGTTTCTGTTTTGTTATGTTTGTTCATTTGTTTTGGTTTTTAGATTCCACATATAAGTGAAACAGTACAGTAGTTATATTTCTCTGAGTGACTTATTTCACTAAGCACGATACCCTCCAGGTCCATCCATGTTGTTACAAATGGCAGAATTTCATTACTTTTTATGATTGAGTACTATTCCATTATATATATATATATATATATATATATATGTATGTATGTATGTTTACCACATCTTCTTTATCCATGTGATGGACACTGGAATACTAGTTGTCTTTTAAACACTATACTTACTTCTGCTATAGACAGAATGAGCAAGTCGGTGCTTAAGTGGAGTACATGTTCTGTAACATAGATGACAGGTGTCAGAC
Organism: Platanista minor; assembly: GCA_004363435.1. Classification (NCBI taxonomy): domain Eukaryota; kingdom Metazoa; phylum Chordata; class Mammalia; order Artiodactyla; family Platanistidae; genus Platanista; species Platanista minor. The sequence continues at coordinate 23,480 of RJWK010002037.1, read as the reverse complement.
TGCAAAGTTCTGATTTTAAGAGAAAAAGACCCTTGATATAGCCAATCCTCATTATTCATGGATTCCATATTTGTGAAATTCACTTACTCTCTAAAATTTGCCTGTGTTCCCCAAATCAGTATTTTGGGCACTTTCATAGTCATTTGTGGGTCTGTACAGAGTGGAAAAAAATTTGAGTCATCCAGCTTGCATTCTGCCAGCTGAGCTCAAACAAGGTGAAGCTTTGCATTCTTGTTTCAGCTTTCCTACTGGAAACAAGTAATCCTTTCATGGTCTATTGAGTGTTACATTTTTCGTATTCGTGTGCTTTTTATTGATGATTTCACTCTTTAAAAAAGCCCCCAAGCATCATGCTGAAGTGCTGTCTAGTGTTCCTGAGCACAAGATAGCCCTGACTTGCCTTATAGAGATAATACATTTATTAGATAAGCATTGTTCGGGAGTGAATCATAGGGCTGTTTGCCATGAGTTTAATATTAATGAATTAACAGTAATATTAAATTAGATGTCTTTAAACTCAACCACAAATAAAACAATGCTATATATTGATGAGTTGATGGAACCTAACCCTGTATTTCCCCTAAAAGCAGTGGTTCAGTATTTACTGATTCAGTGTTTGCAGCAACTTTATAGAACATCATTTCCATGAATGACAAGAATCAACTGCACATGGGTGTATTAGTTTGCTAGGGATGCCATAACAAAATGACACAGACTGGGTGGCTTAAAAACAGAAATTAATTTTTTCACAATCAAAAAGTCCAAGATCAAGATGTCAGCAGGTTTGGTTTCTCCTGAGACCCATCTGCTTGGCTTACAGACCGCTGCCCTCTTGTGTCCTCACATGGGCTTGCGTCTGTGTGCCTCATCCTTGGTGTCTCTTTGTGTGTCCAAATTTCCTCTTCTTATAAGGACACCAGTAGACTAGATTAGGATCCTCCCTAATGGCATAATTTTAGCTTAATCACTTCTTTTAAAGGACCTTTCTCCAAATACAGTCACATTCTAAGGTAGTGGGGGTTAGGGCTTCAATATATGGATATTATAGAGGACACAATTTAACCCATAACATTGGGTATCCAGCATAAGGCAATTATACACATAGTTTTCTTTTTCCTTTTTTTGAGAAAGTTCTGGTGATATTTTCGTACAGATATATTATTATTTCAAAGGAATTATTTTATTAAAAATTCTAATTCTAGACTGCATGTCCATAAGTGTCTGAATTCCCACATCCTGAGAATAGAGCTCTAGGATAAGAATTCTCATATTTATTTATATTTTATGGACAAAATTGAAATTAGAATATTTAAGCTATAGTTTTGTTTCTAAGTCGTTTGCATAATTTCTGCTTTAGTAAACTTTTATATATTCAAGACCAGGGTATGGGCATTAAAGACAATGTTCAGAAAAGTAACATTGTTATTTTTTGATAACAAGTCTTTGATCCTTGATATCTTCCATCAAATTTCTAGGCTCTCAGCCCACATAACTCTTTAATAGACTGGCTCACAGATCTTAAATTAGCTTATACCTTCTATTGCAGGCATTTTGGCTTTCAAAATATATTACAAATCCCTACTCAACCTCTTGAGCTTAACTTTAGCTCAACGTGGTACTCTTCAAAGAGTAGTTGAGTTTGACATCATTTCCTTCTAAATATTGTGGCCAATTACTATTATAATTTTTAAGTTAATGGTTGGAATCTTGAACAGAGTGGACTTTATTTTTTTCTCAGAACCCCTAGGGTTACAATTATATTTGACTTGTATTTATAGGTTTTAAAATTGTGCCATGTTTCAAGAAAGTCAGGTTAAAATTTCTCAAATTTTTAGAAGAGTGGAAGTTGTACCATAGAATATTGAGCCATAGAAAGTCTTTCTCTACTAAGCTTATTCCCTGGATGATGCTCAAATACTTTGACTTTTTATTATTAAGAACCAAGTTCATGTTCCCTATGGTGTGCCAAAACGATTTGCTATTTTAATCTTTGCCTCAAATCTCAATCTATGTCAACTTGATTCTGTAATTTTATCTTGGGACATAACATACAAATAGGATGAGCAGCTATTATATGCCAGATATTCATTCCAAAGGAGCTCCTGGTCCATTCTGGTATTTTTTAACATGTTAGGTGTCCTACTGTGGGAATATAAAAGCCCTCACCAGGACATTTACTGTATTTGTACTCACTGAGAAAAGAGACAATGCCATTGATTAAATTTTCTCCTATTTAAAAAAAAAAAAAAATTTCATTGTCTTTGCATATTTGATAACAATCTAAGACATTCTCTGGTAAACATTTAATATGTTTTACCTTTTAATGCTTTTTACTTGTCTTTTAAAATGAATATTTTTAGACCATCTTATAGTGATTTAGCTTGATTTTCTTTCTTAGTTGTAAAATAATTCCACTTATTTTATTCACTTTGGTTAAGTGTTATCTAATTTTCCATTATCTTAAATTTGTAATATAAATATAATATAATAAAATCATTTGGTTTTGGAAATGGGAAATGATTCCCTGTTCACTCTAAAACCTTTTGAAAATATATTATATGCCAATGAGTCAGATGCACACAACTCTTTGTAAATTTTAAATCATTTACATATATTTGTCCTTATAATATTGTGCCAAACTCACAATTTTCTTACACATAAGAAAGTAAAAAGTGTTATTGCATAATGAGCAAATATTAATTGATGTTTAGAAAAGCTTCTGCTGTAGTATTCCTGCTTTATATTCCAAGTCGTTAATATTTTCCTTTTCTTTCTTAACATTTATAACAAGTATTTAACACTCTAAGATTAAAAAAATTAATCTAATTGGTAATACTATAACCACATATATTGATGTAAATATGCAAAGAGGTTTCACATATATCAGTGAATTAACCCTCGAAATCCAGTGAAATCTAATCAATGAATCATAAAGTGGCTGAGAAAAGTTAGACTTTACTCCAAATCACATAATTTATTGTGTGGCATGGGAATTTTTACTGGAGTTTTCAGAGTAACAAGGAGATAGAGATATCTCACCAGTGTTTTCTTTACATTTTAATCACCCCTTAGCCCAGTACAACCAGTTGAGCAGGGTTCAGATTTACTCTTTTTTTGATTCATCTCCTAGCAAGCAGGACATAAGTGCATTGCATAGCCTAGATTTTCTCAACGACAGGACCAGTTGTTTTCAAACAGTCCTGGTATCAGTTCGCCAATCAGCACTGTTCTCTAATTCAAATTCTAGTACCCCAAACATTTTATATATTGTTAGGAAAGTCCTTTCAGGGATCTGGGCATATGCATTAATGCTGTTTCACAAGACTCTTACAAAGACCTGGACTTTTGCTGTTAAAAATAGGCAGTATCGGCAGTAATTTAAGGGGGTTTCTGTTGACTTTTTAATGTTATTTTTTAAATCAATTTAACCCATCTTTCTCCATTTAACAATTAGTGCCAACTATTGTTTTACTAAACTAATCAATGAAAAACTGTTTCCACTGAGATAAACTGCCTCTTTACAGTAGATTTTATCCCCGATATAAAAGTCAATATTTCACATATTTCTTTTTAATCTCATCAACAGTCCCTAATATATTATCCTAACTTAATCTTGTACAAAAAAGTATGTTATATGAATCAACTAAGAAATCTGGATATATACCCCTGTTTTTCTGATATTGATATATAAAACACTAGTGTAATCAAACTGAGTCTATAAAATGTTTCAGCTTAATCTTATAATTGTTTACCAGACCCTTGTTATAGCTCATGATAACTAGAATGTCGTTCTCTAGCTAGCAGCTAACATAGGGGAAAATCCACCAAAATAAAGACTTCAGAATTTTGTTAGATATGGTACTTGTCTTGTTAAATAGCAATATCAACCATATAAAGGCATGAATTAAATGTTTCTAATGATTATAAATAGACTCTCATACATAATCAATGGTTAAGTGATAACCTGGCTTAAATTTATACAGTTTACTTTATAAGGAAGCTTACATAGTTTCCTTCACATTGTTGTAAATATAGTTTACCTGAGATCCATGTTTACATATTTAGTATTTAATTATGTCAAGGAATGTATTTTTAGATGACATAATAAAATGGAGCAAATATTTTCAGATGAATATAAAAAGTGACATTGGGTCCTCTCTACACACTGCCAGTGATTCAGATACCCATGGATCCAATTATTTAAGCTGCCCTGAGGAAAAGGAAGCCTTTGAATAGCTCAGAGTGATTTCTTTGCTTTAGAAATCACTCCTTCACTCTTCTAAATACTACTTAAAACATTCTATGTCTTTAACCTTTAAAATCTTATAAAGCCGAATTATCTCATGTCTAAGATTCTTTGATTTTATAAATTCTCAGGAAAGATGTGTCAATGCCCAGTACTACAAAAAAAAATTGACATTTATTTAGAAGGTTAAATGACTTTTTCTCTTAGAGCTTAGAGGTGCAGTATTTTAACCTCTAACGAGGTTAAAAAAGTAGGAAAAATATTTCAGATAAACTACAAGATTCCCGTTTATGTGTGTTCATTCTATTTACCTTTTCCCTCTGAACTCCCTTTGCTTTTTACTTATGTCTGAAAAGTATCTGTTATGTCTGGATTTTAAGAGAATCCCATCTATCACAGTTCCCTAGGTGGACTCTCCAGTGTCTATCCTCAACAGATATATTTGGAGAATAGCTTTGATGAGATCAATACCTCCTCCCTTTTGATAATCACAAATTCCACAAGTCTGAAGATGCATGGGGATGAGTATATACTGAATTGTCAAATATACCAACACATCTATCAAATTTATAGTGATCTTTCTTTGTAAGATTTACCAATGAGATTTTTTTTTCTTGCTTTTGATAAACTTCCTGTTCCATTGCCCCCATTTATTGTTCTAAATTATGCTATATAGTTTTTATCACTCATTTGGCTGTTTATTCGCTCATTCATTTATTCACTTATTCATTTATTAAATAAATATTAGTTAAGTCCAGGCACTGGGAAGAGAGTGATATGCAAGATAATACATAGTGTTTGATCTCATGATTCACCTCATGTGAAAATAAAATAATAAAATGAAGAGAGAAAAAATTTTGAAACTAGAAAATAAGTAAGCACCATAAAATTGCAATGTCTTATGAGATTATATAATGGGAAAGTCTAATTTGGTAGGAAAGCAGAGAATGCTTCTCTGTGGACACGATAGTTAAGCTGGAACCACAATATTGAGTAGAAGTCAGCCCAACAGAGAATGATGGAACAATAATCCTTGACTAAGGAATAGAATGTGTGAAAGTTTTCCAAGTCAAGAAGTTCCAGCTGTTTTCGGTAAAAGGAAAGCTAGTGTGTGATGAAAACGAACAAACTGGAGACGGCTGGTTGATAAAATTGGAGAAGTCAGCCACAGTCAGCTCCAAACCTGATAGCATATGACCTCGATTCTTCTTTCATGGATGCGAATGTCAACAACAAATTGGCACTTGCCAACTACCTCTACAAGGATTAAATCATAAGCCGCTGCAGCTGCTGGTTTTCAATGCCCCCTGCAAGGAGTTCAGGGTGGAGAGCAGACATGAGGCCCTCTGTGCTCTGGGGAAAACTGGCAGAACAGGCCTTCAGAGAGTTAGACACTTTCAGGAGCTGATTTTATGAGCCCAATTCTTGTATCTTCTCGTATCTAGAAAAGCCCTAAAATCCAAGGTGATGACTGATCCTCAGGACTAGCAGAAACCTTCTGCCAAAAAAAATATGTGCTCGATTGTATGTACTCCCCGTGCACCAAAATCACATATATACTGACCTTCCCCCCGCCTCTTTGGATCAGTTTCTCAGAGCTCTCTGAAATGCTGTCTCCTGGGCTATGGTCCTCATTTTGTCCCAAGTAAAGCTGAACCCGCAACTCTCACATTGTGCCTTTTTTAAAGTCGACACAAAAAAAGCTGTCAGGCATGAAACCCCTCAACTTTCTACAACATAAAAATTCAAACATATCATTATTATTTACTTCTGGTCTCAAAGGACAAAGCACCTCTCTCTCTCTCTGTTCAAGACTAAGTCATTGTCTGGGACTGGGCTTAATCATTTCCCTTAGCTCATTTTTATTTCCTCAAGTCTTTCTTTTTAACATCCTTCTTAATCTAAATATTTTGATCTCAAAAAAAAAAAAAAAAAAAGAAAGAAACAGAGAGAAAAGTTTGTAGAGGACCACTGGGTTTGAAACAATTTGCATTTGTGACATCACGAATGCCAGAATGCCTGGCTAACACTTTTAAGATACTAAGAGATTCAAATCAGCACTAAACTAATTAAACAAAATTACAAGCTGTGGCGTACTGGAGTTGGGTCTCGCAAAAGCCAGTTGTGTCCGTCTCTTCCTAACTTTGCCTGAAGTGATGTCATGTTGATGGCTTGAAATAGGCGTCGGTGGAAGTATTTACTGCGTTGACAAAACAGAAACTACAAAATTCATTGGTTCCACCTCAACACTGCTCTTCTCCAAAGAGAGAGAAGCTGTTAAAGTTACTAGGACACCAATTATAATAGAACACTTCCGCAACATTACAATAACTCGCTGTGTCAAGGGAAGCATCGCAGGTACTACTATGCCTTATTCAATTAGCTTTGTACTTGAATCATGCTTTCCTATATATTAGTGACATGAAATTTATTGAAAGTTTGCTCCATATGTCAATATCCCTCTTCTGAGATGTACCTGGTTGTACCCCACTGTATGCTTTATGATGTGATACCCTATTTCAGTGTTCTGTGTGATAGACATTGCTATAACAACATTTGCTTATCTATATGAATGTTACATATATAGAGACTCACACTTGAAAAAGACTGTTACGGAAAAAAATAGAGGTACAAAAAAAAACTAATTGAGAAAACACGGGCCTTGGTTTTTACACTCATTTGTCTACCATGCTAATATTCTCCTCCTTTCTCCGTTAAACTTCTTGAATACTTCATCTATAGTCACTATATCACTATATGCTTACAAGTATTTATTTCTTAATGCACCTTGATTAGGCTTTTGCCTACTTCTGTAACTTGCATTAACTCTGAAATTTTGATTTCAAAACATAGCTCTGTTATCTCTGGTTCCTATTCTTTCAAGTGACACATTAAAATATTCCCAATGCCAACTCAGGGAGATCTTGAAACCATTGACCCACCAATAGTATAATAATTCATAAGATGCTTTTGGTTTCACTTAATGCTTCTTTTACCTCAAGATCTCCTACTCTTTGCAAAACACACCGACATGTACACAAACATACGTGATACATCAAAACCAAACCAAACCAAACAAAAACACATCAATTCTAGCTCCAAAATACCTCCAGTGGCAGAAATGATGCTGTTTTCTCCAAACTTTTCCATTCTTCTCTGAATACACAGGAAGCCTATGTTTCCTAGACACTCACCCCATTATATTCATATGCGATCATAAGCCTGAATTCTGCCCAGTAAAACACAGGTGAAAGTGATGACACATTTTCCAGGTGTGACTTCTACAGTGCCTCAAACTTTAGTCTCAATATATGGCAGAATAGAAACACTTTGAGTTATTAGAGTCCCCAAATGGAAACTTCCTAGAATTTTTAGTTATAATTTATACAAGCCCCCCAGGATCTCTATCCAAACAGGCATACTCGCTGATGAATGAGAAATAAAACTTTAATGTACTGAGACACTACAGCAGCTGTAGTGCTGTTTATTACAGCAGCTAGTGTTTAATATAGAAGTTAGTCCCTTGAAGATGTACTTTACTGTACTTACTTTAGTACAGTAAATGTAACAAAACTGCCTTACAGGACATTGGCTTTGCTGTATGGTGGCTGGCAAAAGCAGGACACTAACCCCAAAGCCTGAAAAGAGGATAATGGTCAACAGCAAAATGTTTTATAAAACTGTCACCTGGACATATGCCTACTGGCTAGCATCTTTAGAGTAGAGGTAGGAAGACCTTAAAAGTGTGTTTATTGGGCTTCCCTGGTGGCGCAGTGGTTCAGAGTCCGCCTGCCGATGCAGGGGACACAGGTTCGTGCCCCGGTCTGGGAAGATCCCACATGCCGTGGAGCGGCTAGGCCCGTGAGCCATGGCCGCTGAGCCTGCGCGTCCGGAGCCTGTGCTCCGTCCGCAACGGGAGAGGCCACAGCAGTGAGAGGCCCGCGTACCACAAAAAAAAAAAAAAAAAAAAAAAAAAAAAAAGTGTGTTTATTGATTGGTCTTATTGGCTCTATTTTAACAGAAAGAGATGGGCTCAGAGAAGAACTGGCCAGTTTGCAGGCAGAAATGTAAATGAATTGTAAGTGGATCCAGAAATTCAGAGCCTTGCAGGGTTGGAAAAGGTGACAGGTGATAACTTCTAAAAAATAGGAGTTGTAATTTAAAGGGGGACTTAGTGACTAGGGTCCAGGAAAACATTTCACTAAAATAAAGCAACTCAGGCAAAAGGTCAGGTTCAGAATAAGGTCATTCTCCCTACTCCTCCATAGAATCTCAGAATAGTCACCATTAACTTGAGAGAGAACTATGAGAAGTAAAATAAAGCAGGCTTGAGAAAAATGTCTGGGAATGAACATTGTGACGACTATTAGCACATAGAACAAACTGAAATGGAATAAATCAGTTGCCTACTCTGTTTCTGAAGAAATTATATTTACAAAGAAGCTGTGGTCCTGAACTCAAAAGACTTTTGACTATTCAAGGCTAAAAAATCTTTGTTACTAACCCTTCTGCCTTGTCCAAGCAGGAACTGGGTTCTGAAAGCTATAAAGCCGCTAAGAGGGCATATCCTCCAACACCCATTTTAGGTGTGGCCACAAAAGGTATTTAGTAGAAATGAAAGAAATTTTCAGAAGACAGAGAAAAAGGCTACTGAGAAAGTGATCAAAGGAGTTTGCCCCAAATATGGAGATTCAGGACATATTCAGGGATTCCTCCTGCATCCACTAATTAAAGGAAGTCTCTCAGGGGACACCCATGTAGAAGCATTGCCGAGAACATTCACTTAGGACTTTTTTCTGAAAAAATAGGCCTTTGTTGTATTAGCCACAGATATTTTCTTTCGTTAACAGTTGTATGGTGGATGATGTGATGTATTATCCTGATTCCTTCTTCTGAACCCTATTCAGTCACTGGTTCCCCCAACTTCTATTTGCAGTATTTGCTGCTGACAGCCACAGATGCATCTCTTTCTGTGAACTGACCTCTTACCCAAGGCAGCTGCATCACCCAAGGCTAAGCCCTGTCCACAAAGCAGCCTGTATCAAATGACTGGTCAAACAGAGGTACATGTGCCAGTTCCATTGTCTCCATTTGGACAACTCCAAAGGATTATCCAGCTCCAGAGCACCCATGAAATTTGCTGAGGTCTCTGTGGCAACTACATTAAAGTTCAACTTCTCTCTCTGCCCAATCCTAATTCCTTTACTTCCTCAGAGTTGTTTCTCCCAAGTGAACTTCAAAAAAATTGCCTGAATACACATCTTTGTAACAGAGTCACCTTCTAGGGAACCCAGCTCATGACGTTTATCCTAACTTACTCCCAGTTCCTTGTTTATTACATATCTCAGATTTACCATCTTTTTTTTTTTTTTTTTTTTTTTTTTTTTTTGCGGTACGCGGGCCTCTCACTGTTGTGGCCTCTCCTGTTGTGGAGCACAGGCTCCGGACGCGCAGGCTCAGCGGCCATGGCTCACGGGTCCAGCCGCTCCGCGGCACGTGGGATCTTCCCGGACCGGGGCACAAACCCGCGTCCCCTGCATCGGCAGGCGGACTCTCAACCACTGCGCCACCAGAGAAGCCCTCAGATTTATCATCTTTTTGCCATGTTCGTTGCCACCATCCTAATCTAAGCTACCATCCTCTTAGAGTACTGCATAGCCTTTTGACTGGTCTTCTTTTGTTCACTCTTGTTCCTTTTCAAACATTTCTTCCTTCAGAAGAAAAGGGATAATTTAGTGTAAGTTGTATCATGTGACAGCCTCCACTGAAAACGCATCAAAATTTTGCATTTCACTTGAAAGAAGATTCACTCTTTTTCATGGCCTGAGAAACTTGGCTCAATACAGCCCAAGCCTATCTCCTTCATCTTATCTTTTCTACTCTCTGTCTTTTTCATCATGCTCCAACCACAAGATACTGTGAAGTATCAGTTGTTTACACCTGGGATCGTGGGACTGACTGGGAGCTGCAGTTTGTATCAACATCACAAGAAAGGATCTTACTGCATATCACTAGCCAGGAAAAGATCAAGATTCAAAATTTGAAGTAGGTTTCTACTGAATGAGTATTAATTTCACACCATCATAAAGTTAAAATACGGGAAGTCAAACCATCGTAAGTTGGATACCTTCTGTAGTTTCTTTTTTATTTTATTTATTTATTTACTTGCTTATTTATTTATTTTGCAGTACACAGGCCTCTCACTGTTGTGGCCTTTCCCGTTGCAGAGCACAGGCTCCGGACACGCAGGCTCAGCGGCCATGGCTCACGGGCCCAGCCTCTCCATGGCATGCGGGATCTTCCCGGACCGGGGCATGAACCCGTGTCCCCTGTATCGGCAGGCGGACTCTCAACCACTGCGCCACCAGGAAAGCCCTAATTGAGGCTATGTCTTGTTTGCAGGAACAAAAGTATAAAATATCAGGTCCCTGTTTTTTCAGTATTCAATACTGTCTGCTACTATAACATGTCAATTTTTTCTTCATCCTCCATTTCTAGCTGTGTCATTGATTTGCTGCCCATCATATCTCAATCTGATCTGTCCAATTGGCAAACTGTCATTCACAATAGACTCCCATTAGTTTACTAAGTGGTGTGAGGCTCTTAGTCTTGAACTGCATTGTGGAACCATTCTGCCCCGCCACCTGCAAATTGATATGATTGCATTCTGTGTCTTGAACCCTTCCCTGTTTTCCATCGGCTATGGCAAGCATCACAGTCTTTTCAGCTGCAGATCCCCAAAGAAGGACCAGTTTCCACTGGATTAGGACCCTAGAAGCCCCAGGAGAAGCAGAAAATAGAGAAGCAGTGATGAAGCCTGTTTATTTTACCTTTACAAGTAGTTTGAACTTTTGCCTGTAGTCCCTGGTGATATGCTCTTTGTCATTAAATTTGATAATTTTGCTAAGATATATCTCATATCTCATCATTCCTGGTCAGTTTTAATTTGTCCTTCATCTGAGATGGTTTTGGCTTTATATTTCTTTCCTGACTTTGATCAACTTTCATTGCTTTATTTTTTTCCTGCTGCTGTTTCTTTTTGGTCCATTTCTGGTCTTGGTTTTTTGCATGTCTGATTTTATTTGTGTTTGCTTGTTTATCTCTGTATGCTTGTTTGAAGGTGTTTATTTCAGTTTTTGCTGTTATAACTTTGTTTTATTTCTGTTTTACTGTTATTTCTTTGGGGGTTATTGGGGTTAATTTTTATCAGTTAAAATGCTATGCTTTATATTTCCTGATTTTTTTTCTTCCTTACAGTAGTGCTCTATTTTTTTTTTTTTCTTATCTTCTATTTCTATACATGTGGTAGAGAGAAGGGCTTTTCTGTGATGAAGTGATGTTCAGTCTCCTTAATGGACACAGTTGATGGTGGTGATAGAGGAATAGGAAGAGTTTTAGAGGTTCTTGTTTTTCTTTGATTTCTGCAGATTTCTCTCCTTTTTTTTTCCCTCCTTTTTTTTCCCCATTTTTCCCTCCTTTCCTTTCACTGCCACATCTTCAAGGAGCACCCTCCTCTATTTATCTGCTTCTGCCTCAGAAACTGGGTGTCATCAAGCTGTCACTTTGATCCCCCTCATTGACAAGCCCCTTCCCCAGTAAGTCCCACACCTGTCTTCATCATTTTCCCAATTAGTGTTGAACTTTTGGGGAGCTACTTAGTCTGTGCTTTGCCTGTGTCATTTATTTTCCCCCTCTTGTTTACATGGCCTCTCTTCAAACTTCCTTGCCCTGCTCTACACACCCACACGTTTGCAGTTTCTCAACTACCAATTTCTTGTGCACTTGAAAAAAAGATGTAAACATTGTCCTAGTGCTAATAATAGTACCGTCTGGGAATATCAAATACGAAAATAAATAAGTAAGCAACATCTAAAACACCAGTTGGCAGTGTGGCAGTGAGAAGGCTCCATAGCAGAGGTCAAAGGAGAAAGCTAGCTTATACTCAATGCAGTGGCTGGAGACATAAGAAGAGTGGAAAAGGGAAAACTGTTTAGGAAGGAAATATCATACATTTCAAAGGACTGGATATTGGGGGATGAAAATTGTAGTGTTATTTAATATAAGGTGGTAATTGAAGTCATAGATGTGGGTGACATCATAGACTGGATGAGAAGAAAATCTCGAGGGAAGTATGTTATAAGGAATCTAACGTGTAATGGTTTGAAAGGACTCAGGGAAGTACTCTGGCCTGAGGGACATTAGGAATATCAGGGGAAACTTGGGCCTTGAAAGGTTTGAGCAGAGAGTATTTCCAGGAAAAAAAAAAAAAGTTTAATCATAAAGAATATTTTAGGATCAGTTGTAGAGATTTGATTATGGACTAAGTATTATATGATTTATGGCATTATTACTAATTACATGGAGTGTTGCAATCTTACTTTAGTTATGTATGGATTTGTCTGAGTATGTATGTATGAAGAATCATGCTGAAGGATTTGGCTATGGAATATCTTGGTATGAGTACTTTAAACTATTTCAGAACATTGTAAAATAAAACAAGTTAAATTAAGGGAATGCACAATTATATCATACTCTACTGTGAGTCTGAGTTAGGTGATGGTTGAATAATGTCTCTTGCGTTAAACAACAGAGAGGTAAAGCTCTGTTTTGGTGGAGTGATAAGAGAGAGACCATAATGGAGTAGGAGGGAAAAATGAAAAGAAAAAATAGCTAAAAATGGAAGTAGAGATAAACTCTCAATAAAAATTTCAGATAGCACCGAAGAAGAAAAATAAAGGTTTTTTTTCATTTTGTTGTGTTTTTATTAAAAAAGAAAAAAAAAATCAAGCATTTTTAAAGGCTGATGGAAAGGATCCAGCTGGGAAGGAGAATAATAACAAATAATGTCAAATAATGTGACCAGTTTATTGAAGACCTCACTGGGATATAAACAGGAACTAGTTTTTCTTTGCCCAGGCACTGTTTTTTACTAGACTAGGAGGAATCTAGGTGTCCCCCTGGGTTGTAGGTTACTTAATGACAACTTTCTCAGGTTCCATAAATTTCCTACCACTTTCAATTACTATTAAACCTTAGTCCTGTTCGTTTCCAAAACTTCAATCACAAACTTGACAAATTCTGGCCTCTGCTTAATTCCCGGCCGATCTTCATCTGTGGGCAGGCTGTTGCTGCCTTCTTCCTCTCCTTCTTGTAGTTCTGCTGTTGTTCAGGGCAGGAATGCAGGGGGCATAGAGAAGACAAATGTCCCCTTACGGGAGTATGGCATGCTAGTAGGGAAGCATCCTTCTAGTTGATGCTCGTGGGCTGTGCTTATGTGGTGGCCCCCATTTAGGTATGTCCACATGGTCTTGGAGCGGTATTCAGGTTTCCTCATCCTCCTAACTATTGAGAATCCCTGTAGAGGACCAGCCATGACTCCCCTCACCTGCCACAGATATGCCCTCAACACCCCCTTGGGTTGGGCATCCCATCATTCGGCTCCACAGCTACCTGCTGCTCATTGTTTTAGCCCAGAGGGAATGAGAAGCACTCTGAGGTCTTCTTCTGCACCCTTAGAGGGTTACATAGAACAGACATGGCACAGAGATTTCCCTACTTCTATCCAGGCACTTAGTCCTGGAGCTTTAAAGCCCTGCTGGCACCTATTATAGTAAGGCTTTCTGCATTCAGAAACCTCTACAAAAATAGGCTTCCATTGTTATGTTGAAGTATTCACCCAAAGCTTAGGGGACCCATGGGACATCACCCCACGTCTCTCTCATATTCAAGGAAGGTCTGAAAAGGAAGCTGCACCAGACTCAGAGCCACCCAGAACACCTTCCCGAGATGCCTCTGAGCACACTCTGCTCCAGTGGTGGCACCAGGGTGTCCATGAGTACTCGGTGGTTCTGCCAGCACCCAGCTGTAGAATAAGATTTCTGTCAACTGTTCTAGCAGAGGTACATCGATCGTTCAACTGATTCTCTTGGAACTATTCAATTGGTTTCAGGGAAAAGTGAGGCTCTCTGCTTTGTCCGAAAAGAAAAGGCTACAATGGCCCCCTTCTGCTGGGAAGGAGGTGGTGGAATGAGAGTTGGAGAAATGAGCGAGAAATCAGTTCAGCAAACCCATCTGGGGGACTGCAGGTGCAACTACTGGTGGCATCTGGAAGCTTTCTTTATGGCCCTCAATGACTTTTATTTCTCATCTCTGGGCCTCTTTACTTATACCCAGTGCTGTGCTGATAAATCGGTATGGGCGGGTGGGGGGGGGGACTTGTAGTATTCGTGGATTTCTGTGATATACATATACCACAACGGCCTATTTCAAGCTACCAAGGTGATGTCACCAGACAGAGTTGGGAAAAGGGTTGCACAGCTGGCTTAGGGGCCAGAAGTTGCCAGCGTTACCTCACCATTGCCTGCAGCTGTGGTTCAGCAAAAATTTGTACAGTTATATTACATGGCCAATAAACAATTGTTCCAATGAACAAACCAAGATGTTAAATATATAGTCAATGATACTAATATTGTGTTTGCTCACGGGTTAAGATCTTAAAGATTTTGATTGGGAGTTCCTTATATAAAGCTAAAAAATTTTTGAAAATGGAATAGCAAGAGAAATATTGACCAAAGTGCCTTTTTATTTTCTTGCATGTAAAACAAAAAAATTCTACAGTTAGTTGATAGTAGTTTAACATGATCTGAGGCTATGGTTGGCTTAATAAAGATTGATTTATACATGTTATGTGTGTAACTGAACAGCTTTTGTTGAGTTAGAATTCATATACCATACAATTCAGCCATCTAAAGTGCTAAATTCAGTGGCTTTTAGTATATTCAGAGTTGTGCACCCATCACCACAATCAATTTTATGACATTTTCATTATACCTAAAGGAAACCCTGTTCCACTTAGTGATCATCCCCCATCTCCCCATCTCCCCTAGTCCTTGGCAACCACTAATCTACTTACTGTCTCTATTTATTTTCCTATTCTGGACATTAAATATAAATGAAATTATATAAGATGTTCCTTTGTGACTGACTTCTTCCACTCAGCATTTTTTCAAAGTTTATACATGTTGTAGCATGTGTCAGTTCTCCATTCCTTTTTTGTTTGTTTGTTTGTTTGTTTGTTTTGCGGTACGTGGGCCTCTCACTGCTGTGGCCTCTCCCATTGAGGAGCACAGGCTCCGGACGCGCAGGCTCAGCGGCCATGGCTCACGGGCCCAGCCGCTCCGCGGCATGTGGGATCTTCCCGGACCGGGGCACGAACCTGCATCCCCTGCATCGGCAGGCGGACTCTCAACCACTGTGCCACCAGGGAAGCCCTCCATTCCTTTTTTATGGCTGAATAATATTCCACTATATGGATATACCACTTTTATTTATCCATTCATCAGTCGATGGACATTTATTTTGTTTTCACTTTTGGCTATTGTGAATAATGTACTGTGAATATTTGTGTACTTTTTTGGGGTGGACATGTTTTCATTTTTTATGGGTATGTACCCAGGATTACAATTGGACCACATCATAACTCTATGTTTAACTATTTGAGGAACTGCAGGAATGTTTTCCGAAGCAGCTTCACTATTTTATATTGCTATCAGCAGTATGTGAGGGTTCCAATTTCTCCATGTCCTTGACAACATATTTTGTTGTTAGTCTTTTTGAATGTGGCCATCCTAGAGGGTATAAAGTACTATTTCATTATTGTTTTGATTTGCATTTCCCTCATGGCTAATGTGTGTGTGTATAATTTTATATGAAGGAATAACTGTGTTCCTATTATAGGTGTCTCACTTTTAATACCATCTTTCTTTTTCTTTTTTTTTTTCTTCACATGGCTCCACTATTTCCCTGTTTTTGCCCCATCACCCATGTCTGCTCATCCTGCCCCGTGTTAGGTAGCTCAACTTTGCCTATTATATTATATCTTTCCGTATTTATTACCCATTCATAGATACATGTAAAAGTATCTATACATACATATTTTATATGATTATATACAAACATATCACTTTCTCCACTAAATGATTCCTAATATAAATCTCTCCAAGTCAATTGATTTAGAGTAAACTCATTATTCTCAGTCTCTTCATGGTATTCCATACTTTGAATTTACCATAATTTTCCCAGCCATTGCCTTATCCTTGGATGTTAAAAACATTATCAGTTAATTTTCTTTTGAAGGATACTATAATAATCATTGTTGTACATATATCTTATACACCAAGACCTTCATTTCTATGAGTTGGGTTCCAGGATAGCATAGATGAATCAAAGAATGTATGTGTTTTTAATTTTAATGGATATTGCCTATTCTCTTTCCAAGGCTACAGCACTGCATATTTCAGATGTTATATATGAAGGAATCTTTTCCTTAGCAACAATATCAGTCAGAGGAAGTTCCTTCTCACTGTTCTTTATTCATACATTTCTCTGACAATCTTAGGCATTAATTTTTCATATAACTTTTCAGATTATTTTATCCAATTAAAAACTATTGAGATGCTAATTAAATTTGGATCACATTCCTATATTAATTTTGAGAGAACTGACATTTTTATTATTTTAAGTCTTTCCATCCAAAAACACATAATACTTCTCCATTTGTTCAGATATTTTGTGATCTTCAATATATTTTTGTAATATAGTTTCTGGGCTTTCTTATTAAATTTATTCTGAAGTATTTTATATTTTTAAACTATTTTATTGAAATACTTTTTCACATTTCTGAGTTATATTAAGGTATTAAGTTACATATAATATATAATATACAGTTAGATAGATGATAGATAAATAGATAGATAGATATATCCCACAAACACACTCTGTGCTTTAAGATGAGATACTTACATTATATGCATTGCAAAGACTGAGATAGGATAAGGTGATGTTGGTAGAATGAGTTATACTAATAAAATAGTCTTCTTCCTCTCCATGCATTAGACAAAACTGATTTTTACATAACTTATGTGGACCACCAATATAACGCCACTATATTTGAGTGGTGGTCTGTAGCATCATTATGAAGCACTAAATGCTAAAGAAGTCTTCAGAAAAATCTAAATTAGCCAAGAGAAGAAAACAGTCGATGGACTGGAAGTAGAAGAAATGTATATTTCTTAAGTGCATATGTCTCCACAAATCCTAAATTTCTATTAAATTTTGGTGAAGAGAAATGGAATGGTTTAGGTTCTTGTGTGAAAAAGAGTTATTTACTCATTCATTTGTTTAATCATTTATTTATTTATGAAACAATTATTGAACACCTACTGTGTATATGACAAGTCCTCACTTTCCTGCAGCAGCACTCAAACTAACCCAGGGTTGTGGGAAAAAACATATAATAAACAAATTAAGTAAAGCTTGATCATTATAAATGCTAATGAGAAAAATAAAATAAGATAGAGGAATGGAGTGTGGAGGAAAGCAGTGGAGCATCTAGAGAGGGTGTCATGGGCGAGTCATTTGAGTGAAGACCCAGAGGAGGTGAGAGAGTGAACCATGAAGATTTCATGGGATGGAGGGAATTTCAAGCAGAGAAAACAGCAAGGGTAAACATATGATATTTTGTATGAAAAAGTGTTTAAACTATTTATTAGTTCCATTCGGTTTTCTGTAAGGCATTTTCATCTTTTGAAGGAATTACTACAGTGATTTCTTCCAGATGCTTTGATTCTAGCTTCCCTTGAAAGCCTTCAGCTTGTCCTTGGAGATTACATTAGGCAATCTGCTGTCAATACTTGTTTATTCTAATTATATTGGAACTGGGTGCTTGGTGAATACTGAGTCTTAATCTTTATGGAGCTAGACCACATTTATTTAAAAGTTGCCACAGTTTTTGTCTCTAGAGGTAAAGAGAGATTCAGGGTACACAATCACAATGTACAGTGTACAAAATCACAAATTAGGGTCCATTAGTTGCACAGATATAAAACCAGTAGCTTCACTTTTCTTATATGGAAGTGTAAGGTCACTATTAACCAGAATTTAGTAACTCAAATCAGGTTTATTAATAGATCTATGTCTCTGAAATATTTAAGATTTATTTTTCTCTCTTAAACATGATTTTAGCCTGTGAAGTGCTTTAAGTACCTTGTCTGTAGCTGATAAATGTGCATGCTTTTTGTTTTAAGCATTTGTCCATGACTTCGGAAGGAATACCAGACCAAGGCAAGCAGACTTATTGGCCTGCATATCCTAATAATCTCTTCTCACAATGGGGGATAAAATGAGTTAAGGAATTGATTGAGCTTGGTACAGTCACTTCCATTTATGTTTTGTTTAAAACTGTTTCATGCTATACAGGCAGAACTGAGTATTTGCTGGAGAGGCCTGTATGCTTGGCAAAGCCTAAAAATATACAATCTTGTCACAAAGGGGAAAAATTTTCTGATCCTTGTTCTAGAGTATCTCATCATATTTTCTTCCCTAGATTAAAATTCTATCTTTAGAGCATTTTTTATCAACAACTGCATATTGACATATATATATATATATATATATATATATAGTAGGTTATAGGAACTATTTTCATTTGCCCTGCTTTTTTTTGTATCAAAACATGTTGTTTTTTCCTGTATTTCAAATCTTCTTTTCTAACTCTCTTTTCAAATAGTAAAGTTTCCTGACAACCTATTCTTCCCTGATGTAGGGGGAAATTCTTGTATATTACCTATTAATCTGTTATGAGAAATCACGAACCCAAAACACAAAGGCTGCTCTTCAATGCTATCTTCCGAGCCAAAGCTCTTCATTCCACCTTTTGTTCTATAGTCTAAAAACAATTTAAGGAAGAGTTAAAGCCCATCATTCTTCTGCTATCCAGACTTCAAAGCCACTAGAGATTCCAGTAGTTACCTTTTTAAGATTCATTCCCAAGTGAAACAACATCAAAATCTTCCCAACTGCTCAAAGAATAAACTGTTTCCAATGTAGACTTGTCCTGGAATAAACCATCTTATGTTATCTCCAAAGCAATATTTACACTGAGAATTATAGAAAAATAAGAATAAAAACTTGAAATACAGTTTTATTTTAACCAGTTTGATTCTCTAACATAAATTAATTTATACTGTTTAAGGCTGTTTGTCTTTAAAATTAAAATGTCACTAGAGAGACAGTGGTCTTTTCTGCTTCTGTCAAAAATTCTCCTCTACTGTCTCTCCCTATTTTTTTTTTTTTCATTTGTGTTCTCTTGCACTTGGGAAAAATACATTTCACAAAGAGTTCCTTTTCATATCTGTCTTCTTTGAACACCTTGGAATGTAAGCTCCTTGGAGGGAGGACCTGTATCTTTTACATGTCAAAGACCTGACACAAAATGAGCCCTAAATAAATGTTAAAACATCATTAAACCAAACACTTCAATCATTTCCTGTTTAGAACAAGAGGATGGGGGAGGTGATGACAGCTGGAATTTACTTGCGACTTTAATACCTTTGGGTGCCTTTGTCAAGCTACAGCCTGAGGCCCCTTCTGTTGAAGAGATAATAGAAAATATTAAATGTACTGACAGGTGACTTAAGCAAGAAAGGGAAGAGATATGAAGGAAAGTGCCTATGGGGCAGAACATTTGAAAAAAAGTTTTGTTTGGAAGAGAAAAAAAGTCATATAATGGAAAATTTTTTTTTCCTCAAATTTCTGTGAAAGGTAAACAAAATAGTTACAATTAAGTTTGAAGAGAGAATGAATGCACATTATTTGGAACAAAGAGCAATACTGCTGGCAAAAATGATGCTTTACTGATGAAAACTGCTGCCTTTGGACATGAAGTAGTCAAGACTACTAGATATCAGGACAAAAGGACTTCCTTAAATACTGAAAGCATTAATTCTGTGAGATGTCTGGGTTGTGTAAGAAATGCATGCCTATCTGAAGTAGAAATGTGAGCAATATGAGTAAATTCATGGTCACAAAAATTAAATTAAGGGACAAAAATTATGATTCCTGTAATTGGCTAATTAAATTTTCTAATAAAAATTCAACATACAATGAAGATAGGAGAATGAAATTTAAAAATAACAATAATCTTTAGCTCAACAGCTTTTAAATGGCGAACAATACACTAACGGATGATGGATCTGCACGTGTCTAAGGTAAAGCCCAGTCGGGTCTTATACAATTTCCTGAGACACATCTATCCACCCTCAGTATAATAGATCTTCATCACTTTTCTCTTGCAAAAGAAAATAACACATCACTGTCAATTAAGAGAAAGGCCCAGAACAACTAGCTAGCTGAAGTTGAATATCTCTTGATGGATCAATCAACCTATTGATCTATCTCTATCAAAAACATAATATTCACTGGTGCTATTTAAAGTTTAATTTTAAGAAAACAGTAAATAATTTGTATTAGAAGCATGCTTGGTTCTTTATAATTTGCTGTTTCTTACTACTTAAGAGAATTCTTATTGCTTAAGGCAAAAAAGGAGTGATAATACGTTCAGTGAGAATAAATTTTCATGCACACATCTGATCACATTCTGCAAATTTTCATATTCTGGAATCAATTTTGCCACCAAATAATGTTAGGTAATTGTGAAAATGCAGGTTTTATTTATGTATTCCCTGTAGAGTTAACAACCAATCTGACATCAACAGGAAAAGGTAATGAGAAGTGTAATTACCTAATATAAATGAATTCGGTAGTGGCTATTTTCCATTTGAAAATGCCACTCGTTTTGATTAGCATTTCCAGACTTCCCAGTTATGATGCACTGTCCAGAAATGAGTATTTAGATGGCACCTAACTCTAACCTTAGGAACTATGCCTGTTTTCAGTAACTTATAAGAACAATGAAAAGAATACAAAATAAAGTTAAATGCTGAAAGTGAATCTTAACTAGTAAGTGAAAAGTGTATAATTTTATTGTGTCAGGGTATTTTGTTAAATAGAAAGCCAAGTCTATAATGTAACTTAAAAGAAGAGATAAAACCTCATACTCTGAAGCCATGTGGTTAATAAACACAACTGAGGGTTTGACAAATTTCCCTTGTCAAATGAAACTAGAATGCATATTCTTCAAGTTCCACACATTTTGTGGCATTTTAATTTTCCCCTTTGCACTTGCTAAAAGCAAAACTCTTTCATCATAACTTGTGATATATAATAAACAGCAGCTTCTGTGAATATAGACTAGATTTTCTATTGACAGCTAAGTCAAAGTGCCCTTGAAATTTAAAAAATATATAGACTTTATTGTTACTTATGGGGATTTTTTTGGTTAAAAAATTGAGCAACAGTGTCATTTTAATCCTTCAGTAAGATAGCAAAATAACTGTATTACAATCTGGGATCAGAGTAAATATCTGTAGTTCTTTAATGCATTTTTATAGAAAACAGTTATGAAGACAAAAAAGTCAAGCATTTCACTGAATGGAGAATTTGGTGTGAATAAAATAAATAACATTCGTGGAATTCCGTATATACATTTGTAATGCAGGGCATTTTCCTGTGGCTATGCTTTGATAGTCTTCTAACATTAAAATTCAACAAAGTAAATTGAGCACAACAGCAATAGTAAAATTTCACAGTTCAATTACGTATCTGTTTAAACATTTAGTTTGTCTGCCTTTTTGAAGAAACACTTTAGCAAAGACTATATCACATAGGGTTTTATGTTTAAATGAATCTTATTACAAATGAAAAATAGGTTAACTCTAGTAAATAGCTTTAGAATAATAAATACACAACTTCTAAAAGTTGAATGTGAAAAGGTTATAAAGTTTGTTCTCTGATGACATATTATTTTTCTGTGGTCTCAGTCAAGCTCACTATCAATAGCAATGTTCTCCAAGACCTGGGGGTCAGATACCCTCATTAAGTAGGTACTTATTTAATGTCAGAGAATAACTATGTGACTTATCCCTCTACCTGAGCTTTGAATTATAATTCTCTGTCTCTACCTCAATAGTCAAAGACCACTTGTGAAATCAATCTTTCTCCTCAACAATTAATCAAGTTTATGCTCCCTTTTGTGAAATTAATCCACACTACATCTTCAATAACAACAATAATAATGAATCAACTACCCAACTCCACTCTGCCTTGCCCTCCAGCTATCACCCCATCATCAGTCTCATCCTATTTTTACCCAATCTTTTTAAAAGAGTTGTCTATACTCACTATATATGAGTGTTTACCTCCTGTTCACTCCTCACTTCTTCATCCATATCAGTTTCCTATCCCTTAGAGACTTTCTCCAAAAGTAATTTTTGCTAAGAATTCCTATGACTTCCATGCCATTGCATTCAATGAGTATTTTCACTTCTCTTCTTCTAAATCCAAAATTATTCAAATATGTTGACCACTTGATCCTTTTGAAGCACTTTCCATCCACTTGCTTCCTGCATTTTTTCTGCTGAATCCTTATCTTTCTCTTTTGCATACTATCATCTACCTGACCCCTAAATTTTGGGAGTACTCAGTTTTTGACTTAAAGTTATTTCCATAAGAAAATTCATATGTACATTCATATTCATTTCCATTATTACATGCTGACTCAATTTTATTTTATTTTTTTAATATCTTTATTGGATAATTGCTTTACCATGGTGTGTTAATTTCTGCTTTAGGGGAGAGACAAGATGGCGGAAGAGTAAGACGCGGAGATTACCTTCCTCCCCACAGATACACCAGAAATACATCTACACATGGAACGACTCCTGCAGAAAACCTACTGAACGCTGGCAGAAGACCTCAGACCTCCCAAAAGCCAAGAAACTCCACACTCACCTGGGTAGGGCAAACAATAAAACCCTAAAAACAGAGACAGAAGGATAGGAACGGGACCGGCACCAGTGGGAGGGAGCCGTGAAGCAGGAAAGGTTTCCACACACTGAGAAGCCCCGTCGCGGGCGGAGACGGCGGGTGGCGGAGGGGGGAAGCTCCGGAGTCGCGGAGGAGAGCACAGCCGCAGGGGCGCGGAGGGCAAGGCGGAGAGATTCCCGCACAGAGGATCGGCGCCGACCGGCACTCACCAGCCCGAGAGGCTTGTCTGCTCCCCCGCCGGGGCGGGCGGGGCTGGGAGCTGAGGCTCGGGCTTCGGTCGGAGCGCAGGGAGAGGACTGGGGTTGGCGGCGTGAACACAGCCTGCAGGGCGCTAGTGCGCCACCGCTGGCCGGGAGGGAGTCCGGGAAAAAGTCTGGACCTGCCGAGGAGGCAAGAGACTTTTTCTTCCCTCCTCTTTGTTTCCTGGTGCGCGAGGAGAGGGGATTGGGAGCGCTGCTTAAAGGAGCTCCAGAGACGGGCGCGAGCCGCGGCTACCAGCGCGGACCCCAGA
>RJWK010002036.1:0-73890 GCA_004363435.1 Platanista minor | reverse complement strand
GTATATATATACACACACGTATATATACATATATATGTGTGTTGTATGTACATAGACATATATTTTAAACTGATAGTCATTTAAGTTCAAACACATTGTAAAAACTCCATAGTTTTTACCCCTCTTGTTTTATGTTTTTTATGTTATATTTTACATCTTCTTTGTATCCTTTAAGTACTTATTGTTGTTATCAATGCTTTTCTTACTTCTGTGTTTTAATCTTCATACTAGCTTTTTACGTGGGTAATCCAGTGCCCTTACTATATATTTGTCTTTAGCGGTGAGATTTTTTTTCTTTCATATACCTTCTTGTTTCTTGTTATGACTTTTTTTGCTGAAATAACCCCTTTTAACATTTCTTGTAAGGATGGTTTAGTGGTGATGAACTCTTAGTTTTTGCTTGTCTGGGAAATTTTTTATTTCTCCTTCAATTCTGAATGATAACCTTGCTGAGTAGAGTATCCTTGGTTGAAGGTTTTTGTACTTTAAATATACCATGACACTCCCTTCTGCTTCCATGATTTCTTCTGAAAAAATCGGCTGTTAATCTTATGGGAATTCCCTTGTATCTGACTCTTTTTCTCTTGCTGATTTAAAAATTCTCTATTGATTTTTAACTTTTGACGTTTTAATTGTGATATGTCTTTGTGTGAGTCTTTCTGAGTTCATCTTGTCTGGGACTCTTTGTACTTCCTGGACCTGGATACTTGTTTTCTTCTTTAGATTAGGGAAGTGTCAGCCATTATTTCATGAAATAAATTTTCTGCCCCCTTTTCTCTTTCTTCTCTTTCTGGGAACCCTATAATATGTGTACTAGTATGTTCGATGTTGTCTCAAAATTCCCTTAAACTAACCTAATTTACATTTTTCTTTCTTTTTTTGCTCCTCTGATTGGATGAATTTCACTACTCTCTCTTCCAGATTGCTGATCCATTCTTCTGTATCACCTAATCTACTCTTGATTCCCTATTGTGTAGTCTTCATTTCAGTTATTGTATTCCGATTGCTCTCATTGGTTATTTTATATATTTTTAATTCTTTGTTGAAGTTTTCACTGTGTTACTCCATTTCTCTCCTGAGTTTGGTGAGCATTTTTATGACCTCAGCTTTGAACTCTATTGGGTAAATTACTTATCTCCATTTCATTTCGGTATTTTTCCTGAGGGTTTATCTTATTCTTCTGTTTGGAACATATTCCTTTGTTTTCTCATTTTGTTTAACCTTCTGTGTTTATCTCTATGAAATTAGGTGAAACAGTTACTTCCTCAGGTCTTGAGAACATGTCCTTGTGTGGGAGCTTCCCTATGCAGACTGTGGTGGTTTTGGTCGGTGGGCTGGGTCTGAATCTAGCGTGGACTGTGGGTTCTCCTGGGGCACCTTGGAGCCACCATCTTGGCTGGATAATTTGAATTGGAAGTGGAGCCTGGTGGGTGCTGGGGCTTTTCTGGGGATGTGTCAGAAGCAACTTCCTTGGCTGGGTTTGGGGTGGGTGGGATTTGAGCCATAGCCCAATGCAGGCCATGGCTTCTCCCAGGGAGTGTTGGAACCTGCCACCTTGGTGGAGGTTAAATGGAGCCAGTGGGGATAGAGTCAGGGCCCCGTGCAGGCAGGGCTTTTCCCACGGCATGCTTGGGGCCACAGCCTTGGTGGTGGGGTTGGAGCCAGAGCCTAGGTTTGGGCCTGGAGATGTGCCGGGGCACCCTTGCCAAGTGCTTATCATTCTGCTACCCTTGTGCTGTGACTGTCCTTTAAGTGCAGAGTGTCAGTTTCCTACAGCTCTCGGGTTCTCCCAGTTGTAAATCTTGCTGCTTTTCCAAACCACTTAAGGGGGATCATCTTCCTGATATGGTCCCCAGGGCTGGGGTGCCCAATGTGGGGCTTGAACTACTCGCTCCTTAAGGAGAACTTCTGAGCATGTGACATCTCCTTCCTCTTCTGGGTTACCTGCCAGGGGTGTGGGCCCTGACTAGTTTGCTTCTCCTACCTCCTACCAGACTCTGTGTGGTTCTTACTATATATCCTTGGTTGTAGAAGTGCTGTTCTGCTAGTCATCAAGTTGTTCTCAAAGAGAGTTGTTCTACGTGTAGTTGTAATATTGGTACATTTATGATAGGTAGTGAGAGCTTTTAGCCTTTGATAAATGATAAGTGAATACACAGAATCAGAGTTTTGTTTGTTCATTTGACAAAGATCTCTCACTTTTTGCCTTTAGGAGAATTCTTATTTTATTCCCAGCTAAATAAATTAATGCCTACATCAGAATCTTAGCTAGTGGGATAGGCAAGGGATACTTTTCCCAAAATGGTTTTGGGAAGTTGTCTGGTCTGACTGAATGAGGATATCAAGAAAAAAAATAGGCTAATCATATGTGAGTGGTAATTTAGTATTAATATTTAGTCTGGAGTAATGTAATTCTGTTCAATGATAGGAAAGAATTGTTGGCAAGCAGTTGAAACATTGACAATTTGTAATCTTTAATAAATGAGAGTAAAAAGGTGCTTGCTATAAAGGTTTCCATTTATTTCTAGTAGTTCTAATTCTGCATTTGTACTCCAAGGTATATTTATTTTCATGCTATCAGTTAAAATATCCTGAATATTTCTGTAATATTTCTGTAAGCACATTTGGTAATGTGCAGTTATATATTTTAAAAAATTAATATTTTTGGATTTCAGTGGTTAACTAACATAGATCACAGAGAAAGGTAGAAATATTACCATCTTTTTAAAGTCAGGAATTTTCCCTGCAGCAGCAGAGACCCTTGAAGAACCCTGCTTTCAAATGGTTTTCTCATGGAATGTGATACCTGTAGGCCGTAGACAATCCCTTTATTTTTCAAGAGGTAAAAAGTGAGAATGAACTATATATTCAATCATGAAGCTCAGGATAATTAAAATTTAAATATTTTTCTTTGTCAGTAATCGATCTAATCCAAGAAATGACTTCACTCTATTAATAGAAAAATTAACTAAACGTGATCATTCCATTGTTAGCAATTGGGCTCCAACTAATTAAATTTTCACTTAATTATTTTTTCAATCTGCTGCCATTTCTTGTAAAGCATACTTTTTTTCTGCCCTTTCCCTTATTAACATCACATACCCTTTCAGCTTATATTGGGAGATTTAATGAAATACTAATGAGACTTTCAGATTGAAAAGAATGTTTAACAATGCTATTTTCTAAGACATTTAGAATAAAGAGCTGTAATTGCACATCATTTTTCCTTTGGCTACCTGACAATTTCTTATAAAAGACATATTTTTATTTCTAAACAAATGAGCCAACTGCCACTGTTAATACTTATGGTGTTTTCTTTTATAAAAGGTCAAGGGAGAAAATGGCTAAGCCATAAAAGGAAATACTTTCATGTATTCAAATGTTGGCATCATCATAAAAACATTTTTTTCACAAAGACTTTAAAAAATTTTTATACTAATTGTTAGTATTATTTTATATTTATTTATTTTTGGCTGCTTTGGGTCTTTGTTGCCGCACGCGGGCTTTATCCAGTTGCAGGGACTGCTCTTCGCTGCAGTGCGCGGGCTTCTCATCGTGGTGGCTTCTCGTTGTGGAGCACGGGCTCTGGGTGCGCTTGCTTCAGTAGTTGTGGCACGTGGGCTCAGTAGTTGTGGCTTGTTGGCTCTAGAGCTCAGGCTCAGTAGTTTTGGCTCATGGGCTTAGTTGCTCTGGGGCATGTTGGATCCTCCCGGACCAGGGCTCGAACCTGTGTCCCCTGCCTTGGAAGGCGGACTTCTAACCACTGCGCCACTAGGGAAGTCCCTCACACAGACTTTAAATGGAGTTTATGTTTGTTCTGTCCTTGGGAAACATTTCCTATGTGGCCGACCCCACACAAAATTGAGTCCCAAGTATCGTCATTAACTATATTGGCCTTATCTGAGAACCAACTTAAACACAAAACTGATATTTTTCATATATTGTTCACTGTATGTTCTTTGATCATTTCTAATTATTTTTCAGCCATTTTATTGTATCAGTTTTTATAGAAAAAGATAGTTCAGAATTTTCTCTAGCATGGTTGACTGAAAATTGTTTTTACTGTTGTTACTTTAGAAAAGTATATTTCAAGTTCACAACTCATCCCTGGCAGTGGTTTACAATTCTTTAGGATAATTATTAGTTTAAAAAATTTTTGCCCTAGTGTTCTGACTGTGCCTGGTCAGCCTTATCTCTTCCTCCTCAAGTCCCTTAAATGTTAGATTCTTCTCAACTTCACTTAATTTTGTTATTTGAAGTTCCTGGCCAGAGTAGCACAATCTAATTATTTAAAGAGTTGAATAGTAATGAGAAAACATGATAAACGTTTAAGACAAGAGGAATTGGTAGAGATTATGGTGAATCTTGGAATGTGTGTCTTACCCAAATGCATTAAAGTTTTAAAAATGTACTAAAACTTTCTACCAAAAAAGCCCTACAAAAACAAAAAACAGACTCTTGGCTAGAAGTTGCCCAACAATCTACCAATGTGTGACTTGTATTCTAAACTGACAAAGACTCTGAAAATCAGAATGTTAAGCCCTTTGTCTAATGTCACAGTATAATGGTAGAGCTATGAATTGGATCTAGATTTGCCATTTACAGAATCTTTGATCTTGGCTTGATAGTGCATTATTATATGATAATATAATGTAGTTATATGCAGTTAAAATGTAGGGACGTTTTCATGAGGATAATGGGGGTTCATTGAAGGGAGACACTATATCCAAACATGTGTTTTAGAAGGAAACTTTTTTATACTAAAAAATAGATTGTAGACTTGCAAGTGCAATGTGGTTTCGTGTTAACCAGATAGGAAGTTAGGAATTTGTGTAACAAGTTATCATAAATTTTGTAACGTAAAACAACATCAATTTATTATCTCACAGCTCTTAGGTCAGAAATCTGAGCTCCTCCCACCAAAAACTACTGCTGCATCTTCTGTTCTTAATACTACTACTTCTTTCTATATTTTAGGGCCTATACTAAGTACCTTATTTGTTTTAGCTCATTTAAATTTCATAACAACTCTAGGAACTTAGATTTTAGCATTTTGCCGATTTTAAAGATGAGGGAACTCAACAGTGGTGGTCATTAGAACTGGCTCCATCAGCGATGGAGTATTTCTCCCATTGAGTTTCTTTACCCACTTCACTGAAAAGTGGAAAGTGAAGAGTTTCCGGGATGAAGAAAAAAGTAGAGGAAGTCACTGCTGTGCTGAGGTATTCCCTGGAGTCCTAGTGATGTCCCTTTAATTTAGTTAAAATAGTGCCGTCCTTTCTCCTTCTCCCAAATATGCAAGAGGTAACCGCCATGAAAAATCTCTCAGTGTATCGCTCATCCATCATGCAAGAAAACAAAAACCATTATAAATGTTGACAACAAACACAAAGAATTTTTTTACAAAAGTTTCCAGACTGCTGGAGGAAGGAGGAAGTTGATATATCCTTGATATTAGTAACAGTTGGAAGCTCTTTTTATCCTGTTGGGATAAATAAAGACAGAGTGAGGAAACCAGAGTCCAAGAGCAGCTCTGCGTTGGGAGTTCACTGCTGCCCGAAACCTCTGATACTCTGCAGAAACTTCAAGGCCCCTGAAGTCTCAGGCCACACACTGCTGACAACAGGACGGACAGACACACCTCGGGGAGCAGAAAAAAGAAGTTCCTCCCCTCCCACTTCTACTTTCTTCTAGTGCTTTCCATTGGTGGGGCCCAAACATATACAGCATGAAGGAAAGTCAAGAGAATGTAATTTGTGGGCTTTTCAGGTCTTTGAGATAGAAAAGCAGAAAAGAAAGTGGCTGGAGAGTAGCAACAAGCAAATTGCCAGATTTTAACCTACTGGGGACCAGAGTTGTGGGAAGCTTGTGTAGTTCTTCAAGTTCCTTGTTTCCTCTTCACACCCATCCGTCACTCTTCATCAGCCCTGGGCCTTATTCCTCTGTTTCAGGGGTTTTGATGGAAGGAGGTGTCTATTTGTTTTCCAAGGGTCCTTTCGCCTGTCTGAGGTTGCTAGAGTCTTCCTGCTTCATAGTACAGTCCAGTCACAATCTCTGGTTCTGTTCATAGCATCATCTATCCAGGTCCCCAGTGGCACAGGTCTTACTGTTTTTAATTTGGGAGAGAAAAGCAGTAAATTCTTGGATTAGCTTGTTTTGTTGAAATCAGAACTTCTTACTGAAATCGTGAATATGAAAATGTTCAGTTGTTAAGACATTTTCCTACATTTGCTCCATAAGCTTTGATGTCTTAGCTTTTACAAATATGTCCACGAGCAACCTCAAATTAATTTTTGCATATGAAATGAGATGGAGTCGATTCATTTTTGCCATAACTATATTTCTGTTGCACAGCATCATTTATCAGAAGGCATTCTTTGCCCCATTTATTCAGCATGATATTTGAAATATTCCATTTTTCACTTTTGATAGTCTTTTAGTTATGTTTAGCCTTCTTTTTATGATTGTAGTTTTTAACAAGCATTTAAAAAAATTCTGTTTTATTATTTGTGTGTGTGTGTGTTTGTCGACCATAGAAAATCAAATACTGTTCAGTTCATATCTTGGCAGTAAGAAGTGTCTTCTCCTGAAGAATGACCTTACTGCTGTAAATGTATTTCAAAAGAGGTCTGCTTATATTCCCACGATATGCTCAATTGTATATGAAAAATAAGATGTCACGAATAAGTGACACAAAACACTCATTTTAATTTTAATCAAGTTTTAATAATCATAGGAAAAAAATCCAGAAAGTTATGTTAGGCATTTTAATGTATACATTGTTAGGGCTAAACTGTTAAGATCTCTCCCCAACTTTTCTAACTCCCCAGAGTGCTGGGTGTTACCCACAGTTAGCTGTGTCTCACAAGATATACAGGGGGATGAACAGCAGAGTCTAGCAGGCAGAGTAACTCTGAATTGCTTAAAATCCTGTTATGTCTCAATATTTCTGTTAATGGATCAATTTTTAACATGCACACCACATTTTTTCTCATTATAAACCTCACTGCTCCTTTAGTTTTTATGTTTCATTTTTAATTTCGTTTTAATTCACAGATTTTTAAAGGAACAGAATGTCATGAAATTATGATAACTAATGACTGTCATTCTTAGGCTTAGTCATATATTTATTTTTATGTGAATATTCTGGTTAGAATATGTTTACTAATACTGACAATATAACATGTAAGTTTTTTATTAGGGTGAAGACTATGTACATTTTACCTGAAGGTTCAAACTTAAAAACCCCAATTACTTGTTTTTGAGTTAAGGTTTTATTAAAATTTCCATTTCCTGCTGTCCAAAAATTGTTCATGCAAACTAGTTGAAATGGATTGCATTTTTTTTATTTTTCAAAATTGAGATATAATTGACGTATATAACATTATTTTAGTTTCAGCTGTACAGTAAAATGATTTGATATTTGTATATATTTTAAGATTATCATGAGGACATCCATTACTACACACAGTTACAAATTTTTTTTCTTATAATGAGAACTTTTAAAATCTACTCTGAGCAACTTTAAAAATACACAATATAGCATTATTAACTATAGTCACCATGCTGTACATGACATCCCCAGGACACCTTTTGATCACCTTCACCCATTTCCTCTACACATCATCCCAGCCTCTGGCAACCACCAATCTGTTCGGTGTTTCTATGAGTTCGTTAGTTTTAGATTTCACATATAAGTGAGGTCATGTGGAATTTGTCTTTCTCTATACAACTTATTTCCCTTAGCATTACGTCCTCAAGATTCATCCATGTTGTTGCAAATGGCAAGATTTCCTTCTTTTTAATTTTATCTATATATATCTCACATCTTCTTTATCCATTCATCTGTCGATGGACACTTAGGTTGCTTCCACGTCTTAGCTATTATAAACAATGCTGCAATGAACAGTGGGGCGCATGTATCTTTTTCACTTAGTGTTTTCATTTCCTTCAAATAAATAACCAGAAGTGGAGTTGATGGATCATACTGTAGTACTATTTTTAATTGTGTGAGGAACTTCCATAGTGTTTTCTGTAGTGGCTGCACCAATTTACATTCTGTGCACAAAGGTTCCCTTTTCTCCACATCCTTGACAATATTTGTTTTTTTGTCTTTTTGATAATAGCCATTCTAACAAGTGTGAGGTGATATCTCATTGTGGTTTTGATTTGCATTTCCCTGATGATAAGTGATGTTGTGCAGCTTTTCATGTACTTTTGGCCATTTGTATGTCTTCGTTGGAAAAATACCTGTTCAGATCCTCTGCCCATTTTAAAATCAGATTGTTTGTTTTTCTGCTGTTGAGGTTGTATGAGTTATTTTGGATACTAACCCTTTATCAGATACTTGATTTGCAACTATTTTCTCTCATTTGGTAGGTTGACTTTGTTTTGTTGATGGCTTCCTTTGGTGTGCAGAATCAAATTACATTTTAATTCATAAGATGTTTGTTATTTATCATGTACATATTTACATTTCTAAATGCACTTTCATAGAGCAGAGAATCAGCATTTTAGGATAATCTAATTTATTGGGCCCAAGGGACGTCACATATATATGTGATGGTACATACTCTAAATTTTTCTGAAATTAGCTTCTAATGTTAACATTTAAAAATATTAAGGACATAATATAATTTTATTAGAATATATTTATATATTACTGATACCACTTTTTTGTTGCCTATTATCAATGTGCTTTGAAAATAAAATTCCAGAGAAAAGTGATTAAAGGCACGTTGAAAATTTATCTGAGTTAAGAAATGAATTACTGATGATAGGGATTTTTATGTGACATAAAAATACACACATATGATATTAGCACACATACGTATGTACAGGCTTGTCATTTGCCTGTTTGCCATCAGTCGCATTTTTGCCCTTTGCTGTTTTGCCCTATCTTTCAATGTGTTTGAATCTATAGCTATATGTATATCTGTATCTATATCTAATCTGAAATAAGATAGTGAAACAAACGTGTGTCTTCTCTCAACCCATGAAATAACAAAAAATTTTAAATATAATAAATCTGTTAACATCTCTGGAAAGCTAGAAAACAGAAAAACATATTTAGTTAAATAGCACAGGCTCCGGAGACGGACACATTGGCGTTTTCAATGTTTGACTCACCGTATCATGGCCGGATGATCTTATGTAAGACACCTTAGGTTTCCGCATTTTTCTCCCTTGTAAAATGGCAGAAATAATGGTTCTTTGTATGGCTGTCATGAGGAATAAATGAGGGAAATGTACGTCAAGAGATTTGCGTAGCACTTAGAACATGGTGAGTGTTCAATAAATGTTGTTGTAGCCCCTCTTATTCTCCTTCTTCAAATCGTCTTCGTCATCATCATCATCGTCATCATTGCTGTTATTCATTGCTTTTAAATGAAATCAAACACCACATGACACCACAGTAATATTCTCCCTTCTCAAGGACTTTGCTCCATTGTTTTTCTACATTACTTCCTTGATCTCTCCCTTTCCAATTTTTTTCCCATAAGTATTCAAACAAGGTGTACTGTCCTCCAACTTTTTTTTTTTTTTTTTTTTTTTGCGGTACACGGGCCCCTCACTGTTGTGGCCTCTCCCGTTGCGGAGCACAGGCTCCGGACGCGCAGGCTCAGCGGCCACGGCTCATGGGCCCAGCCACTCCGCGGCATGTGGGATCTTCCCGGACCGGGGCACGAACCCGTGTCCCCTGCATCGGCAGACGGACTCTCAACCACTGCGCCACCTGGGAAGCCCTGTCCTCCAACTTTAAAAACAATATTCATTTAAATCTACCTCTTCCCAATCACTCTAGGGTAGCGGTCCCCAAACTTTTTGGCACCAGGGACCGGTTTCCTGGAAGACAGTTTTTCCAGGGACGGGGGAGGGGAGAGATGTTTCAGGCAGGAATGCGAGCGATGGGGGGAATGGTTCAGGCGGGAATGCGAGCGATGGGGGGAGTGGTCCAGGCAGTGATGCGAGCAATGGGGAGCGGCAGGTGAAGCTTCACTCTCTTGCCTGCCTCTCACCTCCTGCTGTGAGGCCCGGTTCCTAACAGGCTGCGGACTGATACTGGTCCACGGCCCGGAGGTTGGGGACACCTGTTCTAGGGCCTTTCAAAGCAAAATTTACTAAAATAATTGCCTAAAGGTCATCTTCACTTCCTTCGTTCCAGTTCTGACTCAGTATTCCCGTATAGCTTCTGAGTTGGGCAAATTCTCTGGCTGTGTTTTTCCTTTACTCACACATACAGTACTTCTGTCATCAGATGTGTGGAGTTTTTCCACATATCAAGCAATTCTCTGTGACATCAGCTGAGTGTCCTACAATTTAATTCTGGCACTAACAGGAGTTAGTGCAGACACCACAGGTTTGGGGCTCCATCCCATCCCATAAGACTGCCCCCCATTTCAGATGCCAATTGCAAGTAGTATCCTCACAACTTGTAACTTTCTTAAGGCTCAGTATTGGATTTACTTATTTTTAGCTCTGTTAATCTACTCTCATAGCATTAAACACTATTTATATGCCAAGGTATGCTAATATTTGTATCTCAAACTTAATATGCCCCAAACCGAATTCTTGTTCTTTCTTCCACATCTAGCTTCTATTTTTCTCCTAAGGAATCTACATTCATCCCATTGCTCTTGCTAGAAACTGAGCAGTCAGCCTTGATTTCTCTCTCCCTCCCCTCTTCTATGGAACCTGCCGTGACACTGTCAATGCTACTTCTAAAATGTTCTGTAGCTTTAAGCCATCAACTTCTCTTCATCTTCAGAGTTGCTGGTTAATGATGCAACCCCTCTCACACTTAGGCACATGTAATTATTTGCTTATCAGTCAATCTCTTTCCCCTTTTGTCTCTTTCTAATCAATACTCCATACTGCAAGCAGAGTGCTGTATCAGTTTTTCTTTACATATTCTTTAATTTATAACTGAAAACTGAAATAGTACAGCAGAACTTACTTTTGCACTACTCATAGAAAAATACTTTTCAAGTAAAAAACATTTAACTATAGGGAACTTGCCGAACCAAGATGTTTATTCAACTAACTCATTTCAGAGTCAATAAGGCCTAATTATTTCTTTTTTTTTAACTGTGTTTTTTAAACACTTTTTTCCCCTTCTTCTAGTCGTTGAGATACTTCTCATTATTAATTCTAAATTACACATGCTTTTCACAAGACTCAAATTTTCTTCTAGAGGCCACTCAGTAAAATTAATTAAGAGATTTTTCATATTTGTGAAATAGTCCAATTACAGATACATGTTAAATAAAGAGGACTGGTTATAGGAGGAGAGGCAGCGACTCATGAAGGAAAAAGGCAATTTGTAATGCTATATTTATACAACGGGGACAATTAAAATCATTGATATGATTAAAATGTTTCCCAAGAAGACACAGTAATCTTTGCTTCCTCACTAGGATTTTCCTTCATAACATCAGCCGGGCATAACTGCCATTTCTCACAAGCTGAACCAATAATGAAGCAAGTGAGGAAAGGCAAGACTCTTTACAGGTGGCATCAGATAAGAACATTGCTACAAATGGGAGAAAATAGCTCTTGTTTTGTTTCATTTTGTTTTTGGCCGTTCCTCATTCTCCAGAAATATGGATCACTTTGCCTGAATGTTGGCCATTTTGTGTTGCAGAATTTTCAGAAATATATGTCCTGAGGCAGCCTTGTAGTATCAGAGACTGTCTGGCTACTAATGCAACCCACTTCTTCTTCCTGGGTCCGCAGACAGTCTGTCCCAGACTCCACGCAGTTAGGTAGGACTGAGCTCTAGCCAGTGGAGTCTGAACTGTGAACTGTGAAAAGATTCCATCCCTGGGCCATATAAATATCCGTTGTTTGATGTTTCACGCTCTTTCTGAGGTTTGATATATAGGTGAGCATGGAGATCTTTAGTTTTTAGTTTTTTTTGGCTTCCTTAAAATTTATTTTTACTATCTTTTTATGGTTGTAGAGGTATCTTACAGTACTTTAGTTTAATTGAATTTCAAGAACAATTAGAAAGATTTTTTTTTTAAGTAGAGAATTTTGGCTTGCCATATTAGTTAGATAGTCAGAGCTGAGAAGTCACAGGAATATTTCAAATCTCTAGCAAGTATTTCAAAGCAAACAAACAAAAGCCATCGCTTCGTAGCATCACCAAATCCTCAATGGGCAGGCAGGGCAGACCTATGTGAGTACTCATTTAGAACACTGTTGCGTGTTTTAAATTAAATTCAGTGAGAATCTTAAAATCCTTCTTCTTATTACATAATCTTAGTCCCTGATGGAAAGAGACAAGGAGCAGAATGATTTAGAGCAGGGACTTTGCTATTGTAGAGACCGAGGTTCCAGCCTGGGTTCTTTTGTGTGATTGGACAACTTATCCTAAACAAACTTTATTTTCATTTTTCAAATACAGATATCACTGTGTTGTTATAAGTATAAAATAAAAGCTCTTTGCCTAGGTTGGGAACATATTGACTGGTCAATAAATATAAGCTCTGGGCCGTTATTAAGTGCTAAAGTGTAGCCAGTTTTAATATATAGGTTGTTTTTCTTTCTGTCAATGGCTAATAATCTAATTAATTCTCAGGCAAGAATTTTTTATACAGAATTAAGAATAAGGTTTTCATTCAGGATCAAAAAAGACTACAGGATTTTAAGTTATTAAACTGAAGGAAAGAATACAGTAAAACACTAGAGAAAATTAAAACATGTCCTCAAAGAAAATGTTGATGACATTTCGATAATTTTTGTTTTAAAATAATTGAATACTATTTTGTTTAACTTTGTTTATACGGAAAGAAATTAGGTTTCTTGACTGCACAGAGACATCTAAGTACTGGAATGGTAGGAGAGAATTTCATGTTGTAAATGTAAAATTAAATATTTAATGCTCCCAGTTACGTTTACAAGTCCTTGAGGGAATTACCTTCTGAGAAAGCTGAATGAGGCTGGAAGTGTTGCTGCAGAGAAAGCCCTGAGTCCTCTGCTCAGGACATCTTTTGACACCTCCATCATTACCTTTGACATTCTTTCCACAGCCTCCATCCACCATCACTGACTTTCTGACGCTGGCTGTTGGAGGGATTTTCAGGATTCCACAGTTTCTGAATCAGACAAGCTTCTTGCATATTTTATTAAGCACAAAGCTTTTAACCCAGAATGGTTAGATATAACTGGGTCATTGCTACTGAATGGTGAAGGACACATTTCATGTCATTTTTCACTGGCAAAATCTGCTGTGTATTTACAGTGAAATGTGGCTCACACAGAATGAAAGGCTCGTATTATTTTCCCTATTCTTGTCTGACTCAAAGAGCAAAAAGTAAAATCGTGACTTTTTCAAAACAGGTTCTTTTATGGAGGTACATGTCTAAAGTCAGGAGGAAAACATTCCTTATCCCAAAGAATTTCTGTAAGTGAAAAACAGTGGTATTTTTTGACTGCTGTTATATGTTGATTTCTAATGTTTGTTCTTTTAACTATGTTCAAAATGGTGAACAATCGAAAGATATCGTCTTTTACTTTGAGTGGATGCCATCATCTAGGGAATTTTCCACTTAATGAAACTTCACGCAGGAAGCTTTTATTTAGCGCCTATCAACCGTATCTGGACACATAAAGAAATAATAGAGCCTGTTCCTCACATCTAGGGGGAAAATATCACCTCAAGACACTTACAACGGAGGGAACAGGTGCCAGCAGAGTTAGGCGCAGACACTACAGTGATGATTCTAGAATATAACACGTCTGTTAATACATAAATAAGTTATTGCTTATAACTCAAATTAGCTTATCTGTGGATCTGTATTTAAACACGATAGTTGAATAAAGCAAATTTTACAAGTTAATGTAACCCAGAACTTCCAGTTTACAGGCCTGTCTGTTACCTTCTTCACTCTCTCCCCACTTTTCCTCCACCAGCGCGTCTCTTCTCAGTGAGGGGCATTTCCCCAGTGTTCTGGACTGAACGTAAGGCAAATCTCTGGCTCTCGAAATCCTCCAGTGATGGTTAACTTTGTATGTCAATTTGGCTGGGCCATGGCGCTCAGATCAGATCATTGGTCAAGTGTTATTCTGGGTATTTCTTTTTTTATTTTTTAATTTGTTAACTTTTTCTTTTATATTACAGTAGAGTTGATTAACAATGTTGCATTAGTTTCAGGTGTACAGCACAGTGATTCAGTTATACATATACATGTATCTATTCTTTATCAAATTTTTTCTCATTGAGGTTATTACAGAATATTGAGCAGAGTTCCCTGTGCTATATACATTAGGTCCTTGTTGGTTATCTATTTTAAATATAGCAGTGTGTATGTACATGTCAATCCCAAACTCCCTAGCTATCCCTTCTCCCCACCCTTCCCCCTTGGTAACTGTAAGTTCTTTCTCTAAGCCTGTGAATCTGTTTCTGTTTCATAAATAAGTTCATTTGTATCATCTTGTTTTTTTAGATTCTGCATATAAGCAATATCATATGATATTTGTCTTTCTATGTCTGACTTACTTTACTCAGTATGATAATCTCCAGGTCCATCCATGTTGCTGCAAAAAGCATTTTATTCTTTTTAATGGCTGAGTAGTATTCCACTGCATATATGTGTCACATTTTCTTTCTCCATTCATCTGTCCATGGACATTTAGGTGGCTTCCATGTCTTGGCTATTGTGAATAGTGCTGCAGTGTACATTGGGGGGCATGTATCCTTTTGAACCATGTTTTTCTCCACATATTTGCCCAGGAATGGGATTGCTGGGTCATATGGTAGCTGTATTTTTAGTTTTGTAAGGAACCTCCGTACTGTTCTCCATAGGGGCTGTATCAATTTACATTGCCACCAGCAGTGCAAGAGGGTTCCCTTTTCTCCACACTCTCTCCAGTATTTATTTTTTGTAGATTTTTTGATGATGGCCATTCTGGCTGGTGTAAGGTGACACCTCATTATAGTTTTGATTTGCATTTCTCTAATAATTAGAGATGTTGAGCACCTTTTCATTTCTATTCTGTGAGGATGTTTTTGGGTGAGATTAACATTTATATCAGTGAACTTTGAGTAAAAGCAGATGTGTGTGTAGGGGGCTCATCTAATCAGCTGGCGGCCTGAATAGAACCCGCCCTGAGCACAGAGGAATTTTGCCAGCAGACTGGCTTTGGATTCAAACTGCAGCTCTTCCCTGAGTCTCCAGCCTGCCAGTGTAGCCCATCAAATTTTGGACTCGCCAATCGTGTGAGCCATTTCCTTAAAATAAATCAATCCTGTTGGTTCTGTTTCTCTGGAGAACCCTGACTAACTCACCTCCCCTAACCAGTTTAAGTTTCTGTGGAGTTTTATATCAACTTACTCTTAACCCCTTGACCCTAAGGAGAGGGTACAGCACAGCAGGGTCCCACACGACAGTTCTACAGCCATTGTCTTCCTCTGTCTTCTCCAGACCCTTCTAAAGTCCAGAAAGTTCTGCCTGCCTGTCTTCCTCTCTCTCTCTCTCTTTCTTTCTTTCTTTTCTTTCCTCCCTCTTTCCTGAGTATTCAGAAAAATGGCTGCATTTTATATTCTCTCTTCTCTGTGGTAATTATCATTTTTGCTTGAGTTTGCAAGTTTTTGACATACGGACTATTCTAAAAATCCCATAAAACCCCAGTAAGTACCTGATTATACGAATTGAAATCCAGGGCTTTCATGACTATTGTCGATATCAAGACAGAAAAAGAGAAAGAAAAAGCAAACAAAAACAAAAATCAGAAACTCAGTCCACTCTGTTGTTCTCTGAGTATGTGTCTGTGTGTGGGTGTGTGTGTCGCTGTTTTCATTTAATGGTAGACAGAAATAGGTCAAAATGAACTAAGAGAATGAAAATTACATTGACTACTTCAAAATATTGTTCCATTACAATTACTGTAGGTTGGTTGAGGAAATTCAAAGGGAGAAACATGGAACTTTAGTTTTAAGCACCTTGAAGAATGCTTTTATGTTCTGCAGATGACATATGCAAATATTTGGAAGTATTTGGGAACTATGATTATTGTTATGTGGCTACAACAGAAGGAGGTGACAGGATATAAAGCAGCAAAGTACTGTGGAAAAACAGTGGACTTTCATCAGACAAAATTAGGTTTAAATGATGGTTCTAATACTAGTTATGTGCCTTGGACAGGTTGCTTACACAAGCTAAGCTTTGATTTTTTTCACATATATAATAGGGATAATAAATATTTGCCTGATAAAGTTTTTTGGAAAATTAATTTTTACACATTGTAGTCTTTTTTTTTTTGCCGGTACGCAGGCCTCTCACCGTTGTGGCCTCTCCCGTTACGGAGCACAGGCTCCGGACGCGCAGGCTCAGCGGCCATGGCTCACGGGCCCAGCCGCTCTGCGGCAGGTGGGATCTTCCTCGACTGGGGCATGAACCCGCATCCCGGCATCGGCAGGCGGACTCTGCACTGCTGCGCCACCGGGGAAGCGCCACATTGTAGTCTTTAAAAAATGTGTTTCAAAATTATACCACATTTCTTCTTTGAGTATTTTATTTCCTTAACAAGGATTAAGACACCTTATTTCCTATAACCATGACCCTTAACTCCTTCCTGCCTCTGCAACCATATTTCACCCCACTTTTACTCCAGCCCTCTATGAGTCAGTCATACAAAACACTTTCAGTTTATGAAATCTATGGCATTCTCTCACCTTTGGGTTTTGGTGTAGATTGTGTCCTTTGCCTGAAACTCTCCTTGAACCGTCTGAAAGAGGTGGCTTAAGGAGCTATCTTAGATAAGGCCGACTTCTCTTCAGATCATCTCAATGTAATGCCATTTCCTTGGGCTGACTTTCCTGACCCCTAATCAAATCAAGATCTACGCTCCCATACTGAAACTTCTCCTTACACAGCCTTCATAACACCTGACATTATTTGTTGCATGTTTCTCTTCTCGCCAAGTGGTAAACTCCAGCACAGCTGAAATATTTTTGTTTTGTCCACCACGACATCCCTAGGACCTAGTCTCTGACTGTGAATGCTCAATTAACATTTGTTTAATTGAGTAGAAACTTAAAGTGTCTGGTTCAGTGGATGAAATAATTCTTACATTTTCCCTTCTCTCCCTAGTATTTTGAGAAACGCATTATATACTGCATTTATAGCAAAAAAGATTTAAAACCTTCTACGTTATACTAAGGAATTTGGACCTTAAAGCCAAATTATCCTTTCGACAAACAAAATTCTGAGTTTCTGCCCCCAAATTTGTTCCTTTCCCATTTTTCCCTATTGAGATGACAGCACTGTCCCTCTAGCTCAAACTAAGAATCAAGATGTTGTTCTTAATTCTCTCTCTGGCTTGCCTCCTATATGCAACCTATTAACAATTCCTCCCGACTCTACCCCCCAATTCACCATTATTTCCTTTTGGAAGCCACTAACACATCTCCATTGTACTAGGGCAGTAGCCTCCCACCACTGGTCCTGCTAAAAATCCATTTTCTCAAAGCAGTCTTTTAAAACGTAAATCAGGTTTCATGCCGAGAAGATGTCAGGATCTTCTATCATTCTAAGATAAAACCCAAATGCCTTTTGGTGATTTGTAAGGCCAGTATGAGTTTCAGCATCCTTATCTCTCTCCACCACTCTCTCCTGTGGCTCACTCTTTTGAGCCAAGCTGAGCTGGCATTCTTTCTGTCCCCATACAATCCCATCTGTTGCTGCGCTGTGCCTTTGCACTGGCTGTTCACTCTGCCTGGAAAGCTCTCTGGCTCACACGCTCAGGGGTCTTAGCTCAGTTGTCACCTTCCCGGGAAGATCTCCAACCATCTGTCTGCATGACCCTCCAGCTGCTCCCTATAGCATCATTCTGTTTTCTTCACTTCCCTACAACTTGGTACTGTCTGAAATTATCTATTTTTGTTGCTTATTTGTTTTTCTACTTACTGAGATCCATCAAAGCAGGGATCTTTCTGGATTATTTACTGTTGGAAACTCAGTGCTGGGATTGTAGAAGACATTCAATTTTTGTAGGATGAGTTCTTGAAGAAATATACCATTTTTGTAGAAATATAATTGTGGGAGCAATTTAATTTACAGACTTTTTTTCAGTATCTTTGTATTTGACAAGAGAACTTGAGGACTTGGTAGAGAAAAGAGACATGAACAAAGAAATACTTTACAGAACCGTACCTTGAAAGATGAATGAAATTGAACTAGTTAGGGAAGAGGTACATGCACAAGAAAAAGGTACAAGATAAACTTGGAAAATAGCAAGTCACCATCTGAGTGTAACTCAGAGCCTGACACATCAGAGGGTGGAGAGGCAAAGTGTCCCTTATTTCTCAGTTATTTTAATCATATTGCGATCATGCCATCCTTGATACTTCTTCTGGAAAAATCTCAAAATGACTGTTTAATATTCACAGTGACATTTTACAGATATCTAGTTAAAAAATAACACAACAGGCACTAGGAAACAAAAATAATATGACGGATAAGTCACGGTAGAGGGGCGACCATATCCATAGCACATATAAATGTGGTAACTGCAGCGTACAGATATGGGTACCATGTTTGCACGCACAGAGAAGGGGCACTTCTTGGAGACGAGAATCACCCAGGAAGACTTAGGCAGAAGTGATATCTTAAGTGGTTCTTAAAGGAGAAGGTGACCAAAAGCAACTAGGGATTGCAAGGAGGTCCTGGGTGAAAAGCACAAGGGCAAAGACACACAGGTGCAAAAGTAGGGCATTTCTGAGGATGCTTTCAGCAGTTTGTTTCTCTGGCACACACAGCCTGGGGGTCCTGTGTGATCAGCGGGGAGACTGAACACATGCATAGGCCCCAGGACACAGACAACCATATGTGTCATGATAAGATGGCTGGGAAGCTGCTGAAATTTTAAGCAAGCGTTATATCTGTTCTTTATATTTTTATTAGAGTATAGTTGATTTAGAATGTTGTGTTAGTTTCAGGTGTACAGCAAAGTGATTGATTGATTGATTGATTGATTTATATATGAATGGCAGAGGAGGGATAAGTTAGGACCATGGTCCTAACTTATCCCTCCTCCACCATTTCCCCTTTAGTAACCATAATTTTTTTC
Source organism: Platanista minor (assembly GCA_004363435.1). Classification (NCBI taxonomy): domain Eukaryota; kingdom Metazoa; phylum Chordata; class Mammalia; order Artiodactyla; family Platanistidae; genus Platanista; species Platanista minor. Next base: position 54,816 of record RJWK010002036.1, on the reverse strand, counting down.
TATGTGTGCGTGTTTCTGTTTGTAAATAAGTTCATTTGTATCTTTTTTTTTTAGGTTCCACATATAAGTGATATCATATGGTATATTTCTTTCTCTGACTTATTTCACTTAATATGATAATCTCTAGGTCCATTCATGTTGCTAAAAATGGCCTTATTTCATTCTTTTTATGGCTGAGTAATATTCCACTGTGTAATGGAATATTCCAAGAATACTTTATGCATTCATCTGTATCATTTTGTGTTAGTATTGTAGGTGGATTTATGGGGAGCAAAACAGGAGGGTGAAGTTCAGTATCAGAAGTTTATTGGATAGCTGTGTACAAGAGAATGTTGAAGGTCTGAAACCCAGTAGTGATGGTCAGGATGTACAGAATGGCAATATTTGGGATATAAACTAGGCAAATTTTGAGACATTATTTTGAGACAGTTTACTTAAGCTCATGAGACTATCTCAATGCTCTCTTGCTATGTGTGGGTCATAGGATTTGGAACATACAGTCAATCTAAGCACATATAAGTCAGCAATCTGAATAAGGTTGTTAAAATCCACAAAAATTTTACTGTGGGGATCTGGGATAACTTTTATTTACTGTTTCCTATTTTATTTGAATCTATTGCTCATATCTTTATAGTAAGGGTTTCGGGAAATGTATTTATATTTGCTTAGACTTGCAACCATTTAGTTCGGTGCCTTTCCCTTTTGGTTATGTTATATATTATAATATGGGACAAAATGATACTTCTATTCTCAATTCACTGATTGAAAAATGAGACCAAAAAAAAAAAAAAATCCCCCTGTGTCATTTCTTTGGAGCTATTTACTGGTGCTATTTATTTATTATGGCTCAGACACAAATCCCTAATGTCTGCTCTTCTGGCTCTTCTCAATGGACCAATGTATTAACTTATCTTCTTTCGGAATGTTTTCCCCTAAGTCCCATACATATGTGAAAAAATATTTTAGGGAAATATTCTTTTTTAATATAGCATGTTTAGTAAATGTAGTACACATGCCTAGTACCTGCTGAAAAAGATTTCAAAATCCTTGTGGAAAAACTGACAAAAAACAGTAATATTATTTTCTTTGCTTGCTAAAAACAAAGAAGTCTCAGAAAGGAGAAAATTATTTCTCTCTAAATTGATATATATGCATTTTAATTTTACTCCTATATACTTTGCTATATGTAAAATTGGTGAAATCTTATGGTTTTAGTTACTATTTGACAGATGCAACTGAGATCACATTATAAGCGAGAAATGGAGAATTCATGATATTTTATAACACTAGAATTACCAATTACAAATCAAGCTCTTTATTTGTGAGCTTTTTGAAAGATTTTCAACCTAAAGACAGCCTATATTGTTAGGTATTTTGGAAAACACCAGTGAAGGATATACTTAGTTTTTTAAAAGATGATTTTAGCATTTTACTTTTTCTTTCATCTGAGAGGAAATCTCACCAGAAAGATGTCTTTTTATGTTCACTGTGTTATTTATTTTCTGTTATGAATATACTCAGGTTACTTTTCATGTAGTGTATAGATTCAAAGATGAATCATCCGGTTCTAGGTCTCTAAAACAAAGAAGTAGTGGGTACTTGTGATGAGTGACAATAGGATAGAGAGATGTTGCCTGTTCATTTAAGTATTCATCGTGGGCACCAGATACCATTTCTTTTCATCTCCAGTGACACATAGCTTCTTACAAGGAAGATTTTATGCTAGAATAATTTTTCTGCTTGACCCACGTTACCTGTTATTTTCTTCGCACATCAGAATGGTGAATATTAACTAAGACAGCAGCTTTCTAGAGCATTTATCTATCAATTATCTTTTTTCTCTCACTAATTCTCTTCTTTTTCTTTCTTTTAGTGTTTATTTGGTTGCACTGGGTCTTAGTTGTGGCAAGTGGGCTCCTTAGTTGCGACAAATGGGCTCCTTACCTGCAGCAGGCTGGCGCCTTAGTTGTGGCAGGTGGAGTCAGTTGCTGCTTGTGGGCTCCTTGGTTGTGGCGTGTGAACTCTTAGTTGCTGCATAAATGTGGGATCTAGTTTCCTGACCAGGGATCAAGCCAGGGCCCCCTGCACTGGGAGCTCAGAGCCTTAACCACTGCACCACCAGGGAAGTCCTGTTCTTTTTCTTTTCTTAAATTCTTTGCTATAGAGGGAAAGACACTACAACCCAATTAATACTTCTTGCTCTTGTTTTCAGGTAAAATAAGCTCACTGATAAAAAAGAAAAATGTAGAAAGAAACAAATTTACAATGAAAATGATGTTAAAAAGATAAAACAAATTACAATGAACTTATTGCTAAAGCAAATTTTATGTACTTTTTTGGGAAAAGAATATTGTGCTTTATACCTGATTTTATATTTTAAGACAATGATTCATTAGCCTAAAGAAACTTAATATATTTTTTATTTTCATAATATGTTGCAAATTATTTAAATGATGCAAAATCATTGTCCAGAACCAATGAAGCATCCTTGGGGACGTTACGCATATATCTACTTTAGCAAAAAAAGTGTGGAAAAGAGATATCCTCAGAGAGTAATAATAAATAACAGTAATCAATAGTAATAATAACAGCAATTAAACACTATGATTTAACTCATGGCATCGTCAGTGATACCTTTATCAGTCAAGGTATTTATCAGTGTATGGATTGTTGGAAAATTGCAGCAGCACAACTAGATTCTAGTTGAATTTTCAGCACTGACTGATGTTTTTTGTTGTTATTGGAGACCTCAATAAATTCTAGTCATAAACCAATTTTAGTTGTTAATATCAGATTTTAGTAGTCCCTAATAAACTCACTTAAGTTACACCACGTATAAAAATAAAAGTCTACAGCAAGTCAGTAAAACTCAAAAAAAGATTTATAATTTTTGATTAATTCCAAACCCAGTAAGACTTTATGTCTTTGAAGTGTCGCTGGTCTACACTCAACTTTATTGCTGGTCTCCATGGTCTGTCAGGTCCGTTTTAGTTCTGAAATTCCCTAGTTCTTTCAATGATGAAAATGAGACCATGAACATTTGAATCCTAGATCCGGCACAGGACAGAGAGTTGAAGAATCAGGATGAGGGCACAGACTGTGTAATCCAGGGTCCCTTGTGCTACACAATGGGAAGGTAACTTTCTGTTTCTATTTGCCTTGGAAGTTGTTGGAATAAAAAATTTTGGAGATCTTGAGGTATATACTTAGTTTCACTATGTTTTACCTCATAAGCCTGTTTAAAATATTTTTAATATCCTAAATATGTCATATTTCCATGAAAACATTAATATAAAAAGTTGATTTCGCTTTTTTAATTCTTCATGATTTTCTTTTTTTTTTTTTTTTTTTTTTTTTTTTTTTTTTTTTTTTTTTTTTTTTTTTTTTTTTTTTTTTTTTTTTTTTTTTTTTTTGCGGTACGCGGGCCTCTCACTGTTGCGGCCTCTCCCGTTGCAGAGCACAGGCTCCGGACACGCAGGCCCAGCGGCCGTGGCTCACGGGCCCAGCCGCTCCGCGGCATGTGGGATCTTCCTGGACCGGGGCACGAACCCGCGTCCCCTGCATCGGCAGGAGGACTCTCAACCACTGTGCCACCAGGGAAGCCCTCATTATTTTCTTAATAGTAGCATAGGAAACCTGAGATTTTTAACACTTAAAATTATATTTGGAAAAACACTTTCCTTTTATTCATTCAGTAAACATATGCTTGTCATATGTTTACTGAATGAAAAAGAAGTGGTTAGATATTGATGGAGGTGTGGTTACAAAGATTAGTAAGAAATGAATCATGTCCTCAACCAACTTAGAATGAATGGAGTGCTGTAAGGAAAATACGTTTTCTTTTCACAGTCAGCAAAGTTTTCACACCTTTCAGCAAAGGTGTGTACATTGGTGAGTTAGAGTTTAGTATAACATAATTCATTTTAGAATTTATGAAATACTAAAATTTTGAATTTTACTATGTGATATTAAATGGTTAAAACCATGCTTCTCTTCTTTCATATGGAAATCCATTAAATGCTCATAGAACGTGGCCTTAACATTTTGATGTTAGTCAAGAGTATCGTGCTAAATTTTGCTGTGGAATGACAGCATATAATTAAGAGATGGAGACAGTGAGTATGAAAAGCTAATTAACTGCAAGATTTGACAGACACCAGGTAATTAAAAATTAAAATGAAAATAGTCTTTTTTTTAAACTGAATTAAGTTTTGTTTCATGTTATGATACCAAGAAAAATGGAAGGGGATATTTCCCATTATAGAGAGATTTGTTCATCCATCATGGCAGTTCTCACATTTTGCTCCCAGTGAAGTCATAATGCACTTCCCACCTGCAGAGCCCTTAATCTGTTTCTGAAAGCAATTTTAGAAATTAGAATACTGTGGCATTAAAGTTTAATACTTTGTTGGCACCATGGGCAGAAACTGCTAGATGAAGAAAAAATACCAAATTGAAACTAAAATTATGTTTCTTGCCCTTTTTTCTCTTTTCACAAAGAAATGGAACTTGTGTGTAATATAGTCATGAGGACAACCATTTTAATTTATGACTCACTCATCAACGAAACCTTGTTATGTCTTGAACTCAGTTTCCTGATATTTTTATTTTGTTGATGATTCTGTTTGATTTCACCTATTTTTGAAAGAGACAACTCATCCTTGTGAATCACCATGATCACCAGGATCTTTAAAACGGGTTTTGGTCTAGAAATCTTTAGACCGTTAAACATACTGATTTAGGACTCTTAACCACAGAAGTCAAATTTCTTGGGGTATTTGACCAAGAGCCAGTTGCTTCTTAAAGACAGACTTATTTACTCTAAGGCTCTCGGTTTGAGATTATCTGAGGAACTGGAGTACTGGCCTGAATGTTACAGATCTCCCTAGAGGACTCTAGTTGATAGGGGCTGGAAGATTCGTGGCAGCATTTATTCGTTCACCAAATGTTTATTGAATGTTTATGATGTGATGATGATTATTATAGCATTGAAGATGAAATAATAACAGACATGGTATCTGCCCCCAGAGAACATCCATGAGATGTCCATGATGTTCAATATGAACAGGATTAAGTAAAAATGTAGAAAGTGAATATGTATCTGTCAGTGAGTGTGATTATAGCTATTTCAAAGAAACCCATTTAAATATAGGGCAAATAGGAAGTACAGTTACTGCTATAAAAAGTTGGACAGTATTGGTTTAAAATAATCCATTTGCCTCACGTCTCTAACATATTACTTATCATAAAACTTTACCAAGTAGTGATTTTCAGAACAAGTACAAAATCACATTTCCAGTATAAATTTGATTAATTCTGCAGTTGTTTGTAGAGAAGGGATTAACCTCAGAGTCATTGCTCAGAATTGCACTTCTCAAAACAGGAAATATGAATAAATAACACTATTTCCAAAAAATTTGTAGAAGCAATTGCAAAGGTAATTCCAAATATTGTACTCAGAGAAAAAGTGGAACAAGTCAGCAAAATATCTTTGTTACATGACACTGCTTCTTAGTGCCATGCTGTATTAATTGTGTACATTGTAGAAAAGTAATTACTTTTTAACTTGTATTCTAACAAACATTTGATTTTATAGCTGGATTTATCAACTGATGTGCAGATTATGAATCAGTTCTGGTCAGGTGTCCAGAGTATGAGGGAGAAGTGTTCAGTGGTGATTCAGCCCTGCCTATGTGAGGATTAAGAAAGGACATATTTACTTTGAGAGGATTTTGCACTGAATTTTGGTTATATTGCATATTGCAGGAAATAATGAAAATTATTATTATGATCCAATTATTACCACCAGATATTATATGCTCAGAGAACCATGTAACTTTGCTTGTCTACTCTGAGGTCAGCTGACCATTGAGGGTAAAGACAATTTCTCAGATGTTTGAAAAGAAACAAACAAAATTCAAACATTAAAACAATTGCTTCTTGATAACAAAAACACAAGGAAAGAGAAGTTCTATGATTTCAAGGGACATGTCCTAAATTAACTATCTTCGTACTGTATCTGAAGCCCTTCAAAGCGTAAATCTATTGCATCAAGACTGAATGAGAAAGATTTCTTATCATGTTGATATGATATCCAGATTTCATATGAAGAAGAAACTCGATAATCAAGAATTTGACACTCTCCTGACCGCTTTCTAAAAATTTTTCTTTTGAGAAAGTATTTTTTATATATGTTTGGGCATATGTAAGAACCACAGTGAAATGCAGCAAAAGCATAGGGAAATTATTTCCAGGGCTGTCAGCAGTCAAAAATCAGATATGAATTCCATACACTGCCCTTTCTCCTGAAAGAAAAGCTTCAGCCTTCTAGTTTTGAATGTGCCTTGCTCACTGACTTTGCATCTGAAGGAGTGCTGCAAATGACCCTCAGTGAGAAAACACTCATAATTTCTAGGTGTTTCCAAACTCAACCTGGGTATTCGGAAGGGCTTTATAGTGCCAAAAATGATTACTACTTAGAGTAATTTATGTTAGGAAATTAGATTTTCTAATCTGCAGAATTAAAGGGAAAAGATGTGGAAGCTGACAGGAGGTACAAGCTCTGTGCTGTTGAGAAGGTTGAAAATACCTTCCTTGGTGAACATGATTATAAACAGTACAACTCCTATCATTATATGAAACGATTGTGACAGTCATTGCAAAAGATTATGCTTTATTTTGTATTGCTGAACATTGTATGCATTTCTTTTAATTCGCCTACAGTTGTGACCCACATTGCCAAGCGCCCAGCAGGTCCTGACATGAGCACTGTTGCAGATGCTGGGCTGACCTCCCGGGCTCCGTTGATGTAACCAGGGAGGTGACAACAGCCCAAATGATTTAGTCAGTTTATTCGTCTCAGCACAGTAGGCGGCATGAGCTTCACGTTCACGTTCATGTCAGTTGCTGAGGTGGAGTGGTTGGGTAGATGGGTGTGTGTCACAGGGAGAAGCTCAGGAAATCCCTGAGTCGTTAGGGGACGGCTGCGCATCCTGCTGGTTCTCCATTCCAGGGAGAGACATGATCCAGCCACCCTCTGACCCAGGTGACACACTTTCTGTATCACCCTGGAATATCCCTGGGAGAGACGGGAGCTTCACTCGAGTCCCCTCCTACAGAAGCAGATCTGTCCCTGCCCCACAGCAGCATTGCAGATGTCCTTGGACAGAACTGTCAAAGCCCTCTGCTCAGGCGTGCAGAAACGCCAGACCCGTGGTGACTATCTCCCTGCACAGGTGCATCCACTGCCCTTAAATGGTGCGCCGACACTGAGGGTCTGAGCAAGATTCGATTATAACATAGATTTGCACTCAAATGAGGATTGCTTCAGTCATAGTTTAAGGCTATTTGAAAACATTTCAAGACATACTATTTTTGGTGAGAACTTCATATATATTGATTTACAAACATGAAAGCAACTCTGACACACTTAGGCACTCTCCATATGGGCCAAAGCCTTTGGATTAACCTCCACCTACCCCGCTGGTACTGAGATTAAGGCACATACCTGCAAGGCCCTCTCCACAGGTAGCAAATTGAGGACTATCCCTTGTATTATAAAGAAACCGATAACACCTCTAACTAATTACATGGGAGGAGAGAAGAATGAACTCTTCTGAGATCCTTAATTGAGCTAAAACCTAAGAATCCTTGAGTAATTCAGCTTTGCCCTGAGGCTTTTACTCGTGTGAGCCCCTCACTACTAAGAAAGTGTATAAAGACATAGATCTAAGCAGATTGTAGGTTTATTTATTTATTTTTATTATTTTTTTGGTTTTTAAAATATTTTATCTTTTTACTGAAGTATAATTTACAATGTCATGTTAATTTCAGGTGTGCACCACAGTGATTCAATTATATATATATATTATATATATATATGCACATGTATATTCTTTTTCAGATTTTTTTCTATTATAGGTTATTACAAAATATTGAGTATAGTTCCCTGTGATATACAGTATGTCCTGTTGGCAATCTATTGTGTATATATTAATCCCAATCTCCTAATGTATCGCTCCCTCACCTTCCCCCTTTGGTAACCATAAGTTTGTTTTCTGTGTCTGTGTGTCTGTTTCTGTTTTGTAAATAAGTTAATTTGCATCTTTTTCTTTTTTCTTTTTTTAGATTCCACGTATAAGTGATGTCATATGATACTTGTCTTTCTCTGTTTGGCTTACTTCACTCAGTATGACAATCTCTAGGTCCATCCATGTTACTGCAAATGGCATTATTTTGTTCTTTCTTATGGCTGAGTAATATTCTATTGTATATATGTACCACATGTTCTGTATCCATTCCTCTCTTGATGGACATTTAGGCTGCTTCCATGTCCTGGATATTGTAAATAGTGCGTAGTTTTTAATTACAAGTGGGAGAGCTCTTTCTCTTCTCAGGTTATACCATTTTCTCTCTGAAGAGGATGTGACAGTAGCGGTAGATGCTAAGAAATGCTCCCTTCCAAATAAGAGCTCAGGAGATGGACTGGTCCACAGGGTGATCACTGCTTGAATGACAGTTGGTGGAAGGAAGTTAGGAGCAAAGTTTCTGTTCTCAGAATTTCACACAACTGGGTCACATAGAGCTTGGCTAACAATGATACACATTCTCTTAGGTTGATAGGTTTTTAAAGGGAGAGCTGTATACTAATATAACAATTGATTGAGGCAATTTTCCTATCCTTGAAGAGATCCTGAATACTGTACTGTGGGGCTTTAGGATTGCCCCATGTTTCCAAAGGTTATTGAAACCAGAAATCAGCACTTGTCCTATTAAACCCTCAGCTAAAATAACAGACTGTTGCAAGGAAATTTAGATAGTGGCCTGAAAAGTTTTTTGTAACTGGTTCTATCTCCCACAATATAAAAGGAGTTTTAGTGTTGTTGTTGTTGTTTTTTTCCTGGAAAATAAATGACCTATTTTTATAAATCATCTGGGTATAGTCTCATTTCAATGAGGAAAAAAAAGTTTTGTTTTTGAATCTCCCCAGAGTTTACAGCAAAGATTTGTTCTTCCTTTAAAGGAACTGAGTCTCAGATGACATGAAAACCAGCAGGAAATTTAATTGTTGAAATATATTGCTTTTCAACAATCCTTATGCATCTAAGGACTTAATGTTGCTTCAAAGTGTAGATGATTCTATAATAAAATCTGTTGCAATAATACATGGTAACATTGGATAAGAACCTTTTTGCTGTGTGCAGAACTTAGAGATTGATTAAGCTTGGAAAGAAATTTTCCTAATGAAGTTATTGAATGTACTAATTGCAGTATTTTTGTCATTGAAATAAAAGCAAAATTCAATAAAAATCAGCAGTCACCTAAATGACTTATGTGTGCCATATGTTTATCACCAAATGTCAGTGTTAGAGCCTTGGTCAAAACTAATTTTGTATGCTAATACAACATAAATCTAGTCCAAACAGAAACAAGCCTCAGAGGAGGAGCTTATGTGGTATTTTTTTCCACATCTTTACCACCCATCCTGAGTAGCTAAATATAAATTCTAAAGAATTTTATGAGGGCAATGAAATGGTTTGTTTAGAATTTTATACTGTTTAACACAATTTTTTAAATTTTTGTTTTGTTTTTTAATTTTATATTTTAATTTAAAAATGTGGTAAAATACACATAACATAAAATTTACTATCTTAACCATTTTCGTGTATACAGTTCAGGGGCATTAAGTACTCTGACTTGCTATGATGTCGTTACCACTATCCATGCACAGAATAGTTTTCATCTTGCGATACCAATATTTTTATACAGCACACTCCATGCAGGTTTCGGTGTTGGTGTCCAACTCAAAATTGCTAAGAACTTAGGCTAATCTGAGATCAAGGGGACAGTTTTTCTAATCAGGCTCAGTTCCCTCTGTGTACCAAATGGTCAGCTCCACATCGAAGTCCAGTGTTGCTTCAGGGGCCATTCCATCAAGGGAGTTAATGTTTGATGATGTCCTTGCTTAAGTGTATCATTCGCTACTGAGTTTTCATCAACTAGCTTCTAGTCAAGGTTTTGCTTCTGTCAATAGACTGCTGCTCAGCATTCACGAGACTTTTTTTTTTTTTAATTTTTATTGGAGTATAGTTGATTTACAATCTTGTGTTAGTTTCAGGTGTACAGCACAGTGAATCAGTTACACATACACATATATCCTCTTTTCTTTTTCTTTTTTTTTCTGGATTCTTTTCCCATATAGACCATTACAGAGTATTGAGTAGAGGTGAGACTCTTCATTTCTGACTGAGTCAGCATTTTCAGTGCAGCCTGTATCCTTCTGTGTACATAACAATGGATGTGTAACTTTGGGTAGAAAGGGTTACTTTCTCATTGTTATGGAGGCTAAAAGTGGATTCCCAGGCACCCAGTAGTGAAGATGGAAAACCTAAATGAGGTGTGTAGTGAAAGCATATAAATAATATTCACTGGAGATACTATTTTCTCAGCTTATTTCAAATCAAATCTTGCAAGTTGATACCTACAATCTGTGGGTGGCGGGGGAGGGGGGGAACATAAAAAATAATAAGATTACCTAGAGTGAATTGCAGGGGCAGGAACCAGGATGTGAGATGAATTTTTCAACATTCAGTGATGAGTACTCTTTAACTTTTTAGTCTTTGAACCCTGAAATCATATCACCTATTAAAATTCAGTAATACAAAAGTTAGAGAAAGGAAAATGTTTAAAGTTTTAAAAATATAAAATATGAGGAAAGTATAAGAAGTGGGAGGAGTTTATAACAGGCAGAGGGAAGATAAAGGTAAATTGGCAACAGTCTTCAGGCTTAAATGCTTTGACCCAAACATGAGGCATTTAGGCCTTGGTCTCTTGGTCACTTCAAATTCTGAGACCTTATCATTTGACAAGAAGGGTTTTTATAAAGTTGTTATGTCCAAATATTTTCTTTCTCTATTGAGAAGAACTCGAAGCAATGTGGGCTTAAATTTTCAAAGGAAAGATACGATGTTAGATTTTTGGGAGAATTTCAAATTATCCATTTCTGATAAAACAGGCTGACTTACATGTGTCGGACATTTCCAGGTAATTGACTTTGAGACCTCCCTTTTTGTCTTATTTAAAATTGATTTATTTAATTTTAAATGACAGATACAATTGTTGTAAAACCTCTAGCAGTATAAAAGTGTATAAAGCTAGGAAGAAATGACTCCACCTTCTTCAGTCCTGCTCTGCAAGGGTAGTTATGGTATTGTAACTGCTTTTTCTTGCACACACATCAGACATTTTTATAAATCTACATGCATGTACTAAAAATGTGTGTATTATATATGAAAGAAAGAAAAGAGAAAGAAAGAGAGAAACAAAGAAAAAGAAAGGGAAGGAAGGAAGGAAAGAAAGGAGGGAGGGAGGGAGGGAAAGAAAGGTTTTCTTTGTGAAAGAAATGGGCTTACATCATCTCAAGTTGCTTTTTTTACTTACAAATGTGGCTTATTTAATCTTCCTGATACGTTTACATCTACCTCAGAAGATATGTTCTGTATGACTTCGGCTTTTTGAGATATATTTTTGTATTATTTGTATCTTAAGGTGCTCAATTTTGTTTTTGAAAATATTATACGGGAACATTAGTAGGATATACAGTTGGCTGTATGTCTATTGGTCAAATATATTGACTGTATTTTGCAATTGTCTCTACATTATCCTTCCTTTATTCATCTTATTAACCTGTGGTCGTCTCCCTCTGCACAATGTCCTCCAGGGAAGTGGACTAGAGGGTCACTGACTTGGTGTAAATTTTAAAGTCTTTATGATTGCCTTCTTAGTGTCGTGTAGCTATTAATCCTTTCATTGGCAGTGAAACATCTACCTGTGGATTATGTTCTTTAGTTCATTTTAATAAGTTTCTGAGAAAAGAAGAGAAAACATACCTGAAGTGTAGGTTGGCAAATGATTAATTCTGTTTACATTGAGGGAATTTGTAATATGATACTAAAAATAGCATTTCAAGAAGCTGTGACATAGTTCTTAGCAAAAAATATGTTAACTTGACACAGAATTTAAAAATAATATTAGTTGTGCTGCAGCAATTTATAAACAAGTTGACATATCTAAAGGACACAGTCTAATTATAGAACATCTTTGAATTGGGACCATATTGTCATGTGCTAAGCAGTACTTAGGCCATCTATTTGATGGTACTAAAAATATCATCACCTTCCCAAAGAGGCATCATAGTTTCACACTGTTCATTATAGAAAATTCATCAAAAAACTGTGGTGGAAATAAATAACTTGGAAGTGATTTTGTTTTGCAAGACTTCAGAATTATGATGCCTCTTCTGTGCCCTCAAATTTGAGTCCTTTCTTTGGCCATCTAATCCCTCCTACCACGGAATTAGTTGTAGTTCTTGCATGTAGTTGACATAATTTATACTTATCAGGCCTTAGTATGTGCCAGAAATTAGGCATGGAAGTAGAGATAAAATTATGAATGAAAAGTAGGTACAACCTCTCTGCCTTCATGGAGCTTACAGTATAGTAAAGTAGATTTACATTCATCAAATAAGCTCACACACATTGTATACGTATATAATTAATATATGTATATATCTTATATTCCTCACTATATGTGTGTGTGAGTGTGTGTGTGTGTGTGTGTGTTTGCGTGTGTGTGATATACACAAAAATGTTTATGCGAAAGTGTTACAAAAGATACACAGGACTATGCTGGGAGCTCAAACTGAACGTTGAGTAGGAGTTACCTAGTCAATGAACGAGGCTCATGTATTCTAGCTGAGGAAGTACCCCAGCAAATGCTTTGAGGAGAAGAAAAATTGGTGGTGATGAGGAGCTGAGGAAGGCTTAGGGTGCTGACGGGGGAGAGGCGAAGGGGACCCAGCATTGTCGGGAGCTTGCAGGCCATACTAAGATTTTGCTTTGGTCCTACGAGCAGTAAGAGTCTAGTAAAGGATTTTAAGCAAGGAAATGAAGTGATGAGGATTTTAGTTTGAGAAGCTTTCTCTGGCTACAGAATTGAAAGTAAATTTAGGGAGGCAAGTGGAACCTAGAAGGGATGCAAGTAGCATGGTTCAGGCGAGAGCTGGCAGGTTGCACTAGAGCAGTGGGACTAGAGATGGTAAGTGGACATTGCACTTCTAATGGCATTCATCCCTTAAATACTAAGTTCTACATTAATCTAAATTTAGTTACTTCCTAATTAATTACTTACTAAATCTTACTTACAGAACAGTAAGATTTAGAGTGACTTGTAAGAGACTCAGTAATCTAACTTGTCCCTGAGGTGCAGGTAGATTTAGGATACCTGCACACATATTTGCTGTCTTAATGTAAATAAAAAGTTCGTTATCTGCTTAAAGATGTATATCACTGTCTCTTCTGCTACATAAGCCTCCTTATAAAGTAAAGGAGCTTCAAGGCAGTTAGCATATTTTTATTTTTTAAAAAAATTTATTTCATTGACATATAGTTGATTTCCAGTGTGTGTTAATTTCTACTGTACAGCAAAGTGATTCAGTTTTATATATATATATAACTGAATTCTGATTCATATTCTTTTCCATTATGGTTTATCACAGGATAGTGAATATAGTTCCCTGTACTATACAGTAAGACCTTGTTGTTTATCCATCCTCAGTATAATAGTTTACATCTGCTAATCCCAAACTCCCAGTCCATCCCTCCTCCACCCCCTCCACCTTGACAGCCCCAAGTTTCTGTGTCTGTGAATCTGTTTCTCTTTCATTGATAGGTTCATTTGTATGATAGTTTAGCTTCCACATAGAAGTGATAGCATATGGTATTTGTCTTTCTCTGTCTGACTTAATTCATTTAGTATGATAATCTCTAGGTCCATCCATGTTGCTGCCAGTGGCATTATTTCATTCGTTTTTATGGCTGAGTAATATTCTGTTGTGCATATATACCACATCTTCTTTATCCATTCATCGGTTTATGGGCATTTAGGTTGTTTCCATGTCTTGGCTATTGTAAATAGTGCTGCTATGAACATTGGGGTGCATGTATCTTTTTGAATTAGGGTTTTGTCTGGATATATGCCCAGGAGTGGGATTGCAGTATCATATGGCAGGCGGTTACCATATTTTAACCAAATTTACACCTCAAAATATTTTATTGTTAGCAAGCGCTATAGAATTTTCATGGTCAATGTGACTTTGAATTATAATTTTAAAATTATTAGATGTAGAGTGGGTTCAAGATAGCAGAGTAGAAGGAAGTGCACTTGCTCCCTCTGGCAAGAGCACCAGAATCACAACTAACTGCTGAATAATTATCGACAGGAAGACACCTGCACTCACCAAAAAATATACACCACGTCCAAAGACAAAGGACAAGGCACAGTGAGATGGTAGGAGGGGCACAATCACAACGAAATCAAATCCCATAACTGTTGGGTGGGTGACACAAAAACTGGAGAACAATTATACCACAGAAGTCCACCCACTGGAGTGAAGGTTCTGAGCCACACATCAGGATTCCCAACCTGGGGGTCTGGCAACGAGAGGAGGAATACCCAGAGAATCAAACTTTGAAGGCTAGTGGGATTTGATTGCAGGATTTCGACAGGACTGGGGGAAACAGAGACTCCACTCTTGGAGGGCACACACAAAATAATGTGCACATCAGGACCCAGGGGAAGGAGCAGTGACCCCAGGGGAGAATGAACCAGACCTACCTGCTCGAGTCGGAGGGTCTCCTGCAGAGGTGGGGGTGGCTGTGGCTCACAGTGGGTACAAGGATGCTGGCAGCAGAAGTTCTGGGAAGTACTCCTTGGCATGAACCCTCCCGGAGTCCGCCATTAGCCCCACCATGGAGCCTGTAGCTGGGTCTCCTCAGGCCAAAAACCAACAGGGAGGGAAGTCAGCCCCACCCATCAGCAGACAAGGGGATCAAAGTTTTACTGAACTCTGCCCATCAGAGCAACACCCAGCTCTACCCACCACCAGTTCCTCCTATCAGGAAGCTTACACAAGCCTTTTAGATAGCCTCATCCACCAGAGGGCAGACAGCAGAAGCAGGAAGAACTACAGTCCTGCAGCCTGTGGAAGGAAAACCCCGTTCACAGAAAGATAGACAAAATGAAAAGGTAGAGGACTATGTACCAGATGAAGGAACAAGATAAAACCCCAGAAAAACAACTACATGAAGTGGAGATAGGCAACCTTCCAGAAAAAGAATTCGGAACAGTGACAGTGAAGATGATCCAGGACCATGGAAAAAGAATGGAGGCAAGATCAGGAAGATGCAAGAAATGTTTAACAAAGATCTAGAAGAATTAAAGAAAAAACAAACAGAGATGAACAATACAATAACTGAAGTGAAAAGTACACTAGAAGAAATCAGTAGCAGAATTACTGAGGCAGAAGAACAGATACGTGACATGGAAGACAGAATGGTGGAAATGGAAATCACTGCCATGGAACAGAAAAAAGAAAAAAGAGTGAAAAAAATGAAGACAGCCTAAGAGACCTCTGGGGCAACATTAAATGCACCAACATTCACATTTTAGGGGTCCTAGAAGGAGAAGAGAGAGAGAAAGAACCCAAGAAAATATTTGAGGAGATTATGGTTGAAAACTTCCTTAACATGGGAAAGAAATAGCCACCCAAGTCCAGGAAGCTCAGAGAGACCCAGGAAGGATAAACGCAAGGAGAAACATGCCAAGACACATAGTAATCAAATTGACAGAAATTAAAGAAAAATTCTTAAAAGCCCAAGTGAAAAATAACAAATAACATACAAGGGAACTCCCATAAGGTTAACAGCTGGTTTCTCAGCAGAAACTCTACCAGCCATAGGGAGTGGCACTGTATATTTAAAATGATGAAAGAGAAGAACCTACAACCAAGATTACTTTACCCGGGAAGGATTTCATTCAGATTCAGTGGAGAAACCAAAAGCTTTACAGACAAGCAAAAGCTAAGAGAATTCAGCACCACCAAACCAGCTCTACAATAAATGCTAACAGAATTTCGCTAAGTGGGAAACACAAGAGAAGAAAAGGACCTCCAAAAACAAACCCAAAACAATTAAGAAAATGGTCATAGGAACATACACATTGATAATTACTTTAAATGTGAATGGATTAAATGCTTCAACCAAAAGACACAGGCTCGCTGAATGGATACAAAAACAAGACCTGTATATATGCTATCTACAAGAGACCCACTTCAGACCTAGGGACACATACTGACTGAAAGTGAGGGGGTGGGAAAAGATACTCCATGCAAATGGAAATCAGAAGAAAGCTGGAGTAGCAATACTCAGATAAAATAGACTTTAAAATAAAGAATGTTACAAGAGACAAGGAAGGACACTACATAATGATCAAGGGCTCAATCCAAGAAGAAGATATAACAATTAGAAATATATATGCACCCAACAAAGGAGCATCTCAATACATAAGGCAACTGCTAACAGATATAAAAGAGGAAATCGACAGTAGCACGATAATAGTGGGGACTTTAACACCTCCTTAAACCAATGGACAGATCATCCAGACAGAAAATTAATAAGCAAACACAAGCTTTAGATGACACAATAGATGAGATAGATTTAATTGATATTTATTGGGCCTTCCATCTGAAAACAGATTACACTTTCTTTTCAAGTGCACATGGAACATTCCCCAGGATAGATCAAATCTTGGGTCACAAATCAAGCCTCAGTAAATTTAAGAAAATTGAAATCGTATCAAGCAGCTTTTCAGACCACAACACTATGAGATTAGAAATAAATTACCAGGGGAAAAAACATAAAAAGCACAAGCATATGGAGGCCAAACAATACGTTACGAAATAACAAAGAGATCATTGAAGAAATCAAAGAGGAAATCAAAAAATACCTAGAGACAAACGAAAACGAAAACACAACAATTCAAAACCTATGGGACTCAGCGAAAACAGTTCTAAGAAGAAATTTTATAGCAATAAAAGCCTACCACAACAAACAAGAAAAATCTTAAATAAACAATCTAACCTTACACCTAAAGGAACTGGAGAAAGAAGAATTAGAAAATATAAACAGACCAATCACAAGTAATGAAATTGAAACTGTGATTAAAAATCTTCCAAGAAACAAAAGTCCAGGACCAGATGGCTTCACAGGCAAATTCTATCAAACATTTGGAGAAGAGCTAACACTCATCCTTCTCAAACTCTTCCAAAAAATTGCAGAGGAAGGAACACTCCCAAACTTATTCTACGAAGCCACCATCACCCTGATACCAAAACCTGACAAGGATACTACAAAAAAAGTAAATTACAGACCAATATCACTGATGAATATAGATGCAAAAATTCTCAAGAAAATACCAGCAAACAGAATCCAACAAAACATTAAAAGGACATACACCATGATCAAGTGGGATTTTTCCCAGGGATGCAAGGATTCTTCAATATTCACAAATCAATCAATGCGATAGACAGTATTAACAAATTGAAGAATAAAAAACATATGATCATCTCAATAAATGCAGGAAAAGCTTTGGACAAAATTCAACACCGTTTTATTGTAAAAACTCTCCAGAAAGTGGACATACAGGGAACCTACCCCAACATAATAAAGGCCATAGCAAATATCATTCTCAGTGGTGAAAAACTGAAAGCATTTCCTCTAAGATCAGGAATAAGACAGGGATGTCCAGTCTCACCACTACTATTCAACATAGTTTTGGAAGTTCTAGCCATGGCAATCAGAGACGAAAAAGAAAGAAAAGGTATAAAAAATGGAAAAGAAGAAATAAAACTGCCACTGTTTGCAGATGACATGATACTATACATAGAGAATCCTAAGGACGCTACCAGAAAAGTACTAGAGCTAATCAATGAATTTGGTAAAGTTGCAGGATACAAAATCAGTGCACAGAAATCTCTTGCATTCTTATACACTAACGATGAAAGATCAGAAAGAGAAATTAAAGAAACAATCACATTCACCATTGCAACAGAAAGAATAAAATACCTAGGAATAAACCTACCTAAGGAGGTAAAAGACCTGTACTCAGAAAACTGTTAGACACTGATGAAAGAAATCAACAATGACACAAATAGATTGAGAGATATACCATGTTCTTGGATTGGACGAATCAGTATTGTGAAAATGACTATACTCCCCAAAGCAGTCTACAGATTCAATGCAATCCCCATCAAATTACCAATGACATTTTTTACACAACTGGAACAAAAAATCTTGAAATTTGTATGGAGACACAAAAGACCCTGAGTAGCCAAAACAATCTTAAGGGAAAACAGAGCTGGAGGAATCAGATTCCCTGACTTCAGACTATACTACAAAGCTACGGTAATCAAGACAATATGGTACTGGCACAAAAACAGAAGTATAGATCAGTGGAACACGATAGAAATCCCAGAGATAAACACATGCCCCTATAGTCAACTAGTCTATGACAAAAGAGGCAAGGATATACAATGGAGAAAAGGCAGTCTCTTCAGTAAGTGTTTCTGGGAAAACTGGACAGCTACATGTAAAAGAATGAAATTAGAACACTCCCTAACACCTTACACAAAAATAAACTCAAAATGGATTAAAGACCTAAATGTGAAGCCAGACACTATAAAACTCTTAGAGGAAAACATAGCTAGAACACTCTTTGAGGTAAGTCACAGCAAGATCTTTTTTGACCCACCTCCTAGAGTAATGGAAATAAAAAAAAAAAAAAAAAAAAAATGGGACCTAAGGAAACTTAAAAGCTTTTGCACAGCCGAGGAAACTATAAAGACAAAAAGACAACCGTCAGAATGGGAGAAAATATTTGCAAATGAATCAATGGACAAAGGATTAATCTCCAAAATATATAAACAGCTCATGGAGCTCAAAAATTAAAAAAATCAACTCAATCACAAAATGGGCAGAAGGCCTAAATGGACATTTCTCCAACGAAGACATACAGATGGCCAAGAAGCACATGAAGAGCTGCTCAGCATCACTAATTATTAGAGAAATGCAAATCAAAACTACAATGCGGTATCACCTCACACCAGTTAGAATGGGCATCATCAGAAAATCTACAAACAACAAATGCTGGAGAGGGTGTGAAGAACAGGGAACCCTCTTGCATTGTTGGTGAGAATGTAAATTGATACAGCCACTATGGAGAACAGTATGGAGGTTTCTTTAAAAACTAAAAACAGAATTACCATATGACCCAGAAATCCCACTACTGGCCATATCCCTTGAGAAAACCATAATGTAAAAAGACACATACACCCCAATGTTCATTACAGCAGTATTTACAATAGCCAGGTCATGGAAGCAACCTAAATGCCCATCGACAGATGAATGGATAAAGAAGAAATAATACATATATACAATGGAATATTACTAGCCATAAAAAGGAATGAAATTGGGTCATTTGTAGAGACATTGATGGACCTGGAGACTGTCATCCAGAGTGAAGTAAGTCAGAAAGAGAAAAACAAATATTGTATATTAAGACATATATGTGGAATCTGGAAAAATGGTACAGATGAATGGGTTTACAAGGCAGAAATAGAGACGCAGATGTAGCGAACAAGCGTATTGACACCAAGGGGGGAAAGCGGAGGGGGGTCAGGATGAATTGGGAGATTGGTATTGACCTATAGACACTAATATGTATAAAATAAATAATAAGAACCTGCTGTATAAAATTTTTTTTAAAATTAAAAAAAATTATTAGATGTACATTAAATGGACTGCTGGAATGCTAGTAGATTGCAATCTCATGTAACTGATGTCTTGAAAGGTTAGTTGTGGTAATAAACCTTGAATTTTAGACAAGGGTATTTTACAAACTTACGTAAAAAACTAAATGACACAAAGTTCTATATCTTCAAATTTAGCACTCCCTGAATTTATCTAATCAATCTGTATTTATTATATCTAGTAAAATTCTTACCACAGCAGAATCCATAATTCAATATAAATTCCTAACTTTAAAAATGTATAAGTATGTGCCTAATCATGACATTTTTGACAACTAAAGTTTGGAAAAATTGTACCTGTCTTTGAATTCATTGCAGTCACTACTAGAGGATACTACCATTATCAACATCCTGTGATCTAAATCAAGAAACAGTTATTCAGCAATTAATGATATACAAATACTAGTCACTGTTAGTGATTCAGTGGTGAAGGAAGCAAAACACTCAACATCAAGAGTTTTAACATCTAGTATGGAGTTATATTTTGCTAGTCTGTCCTTGCTGTAAACAATCAGCCAGTGTTCAAATTCTCCTCCCTCTGGAAATTACTGGAATATGCTTAGGTTGAGCAAAACTTTCTTCTCAGTACTTTCCCCATCTTGCTTTGTCTTTTTATAGGTTAGAGGCCATCAAATTGTTTTTATGCAAAATTTTCTTTTGAGAAGAAATATGTCTCCTAGAGATTTTACCAGATGGAGAGTAATTAACTGCAAATGAGAAGGCATACTAATAGTAGTATCTTATAGGTCGTAATAGCCTATAAGAATAAATGTGCAAAGTTTCCTCATTAAAGTGCCCTTTACAGTGTGTGTGTGTGTGTGTGTGTGTGTGTGTGTGTGTGTGTGTGTGTGTTTTAATTCCAGGCAATTAATTTTTATAGTTGACTTTTATGTTACTTCCTAACATGAATTAAGAAAATTGCATTTTTCAATGGTTTCTGTGCCACTTGGTGGACATACTGTGACTTTAAAACGATTCAATATTATTATACTCATGTATTATCTTAGAATTCATATAACCTGCTACTTTTTCCCTTGATTTGTTCAAGTATTACAGATTTTGCCATGAAGACGTGGCTATAAGAAATTGATGAGTCAAGAAATTACAAGGCTGTTGGCAAGTGGTGCTTGTTAATTCTTAATAATTTTAGGTTAGATATAATGAGAGTTTACTATATGCAGGACCCTCTGCTAAGTGATTTTCTCAAAAACTATTTTTATTGAACCCTAGAAAGAAGAAGCCATGGCTTCGTCCTTAGCTATCACCTGCTGCTTCTGCTTCCTGGGGTTACCTACCTGGTAATTCAGTGGTTGAGAAACCACTTAAGGATCCAGAAGTCTCCTGGGGCAGTGCTGGGAGAAGAACAGGTCTCTTCCTGAACACACCACCATCCCAGGGACGGCTGGTGCTGTGTGTTTTTCTCCTCTGAAAACTGAGGCCTTGAATTTGTTTTGTGTATAACATCGCCTCACCTTTAAAAAAAAAAAGCCAACAAACAACTATAAGGCAAAATTCTTCAATTCACAGGAGAAACAGTACTCCGTGTCTTTGTGATTCTCATTTTCCCTAGGCCTACAGTATGATTATATTCTTCTTGCTACACTTTTATTTTTTCTCCTTGAGTTACGTTTCTTTCTTTGAACTTCTATAGTGATATAGATCACTGTTTTTGAAATAAGCCAACATTTTATCATTATCTGACATAAATCTTCATTGTAAAAGAGAAACCACCAACTCCTCAGATATGGTAGAGTATTAACAATTGTAGTGATGTATATAGATTTTCATATACAGAATAGCATCATCGGTGATCTGTGATTTATTCTGGGAGCATACGTCAATTACTGCTTGAGCTCCTTAAGTCTGATGGGAAGTTCTTAAATAATTACAGTTGTTTCTCTGTCATCTCATTAGTTCCAATTGTTAAATTTAAGTGGCTGAGGAAACCTCACTCCCACTATCTCCATCTTGAACCCTTTCCTGCCACCAGGTTGGCTTACCCATCTTCCTTTTGGGATCATCCATTTTCCTCTTTAGGAAATACAGTACTTCCTAGGTGTCAACATTAAAACTTGCTTTCATTTAACTCACATCTGGTGAGTGTGTGTTCTTCATTAAAAGATCCACCTTGTTAGAGGGAGCAGAACCTGTTCTTAGTTCAGCCTTAACACTAGAAAACGTGGCTGTATTGAGTCTGAAACACTGGACATTTGCTTCTTTCCACATTCATCTCCTTTGGTGGTTACAAGCCATGCAATTCTTGGTGCATGGCAATTGCATGGTATTGGAAGTCAGAAACCTTGGGTTTTGTATTCAGTTCTGCCCCTTCCTAGTGGTGTGATTTCAGCAAAATAACTTTACGTCTCTGTCTTGATTTGATTGCCTATAAAACGATCTCTCTTTTGACCACAGGGAAGTTACTTGCGTGAAATAATGCATATGAAATGATTCATACATTTAGTCATTTTATCAGGATGAATGAGCGGCTTCTATGTGCACACAGGTCCTATTCCAGATGCTGGTGGAAGAGGATAGGTCAAGACAAAGCTCCTAATTCCCATTAGCTTCATTGCAATACACTTGACACTTAAGTACTATACAAAGGTAGATATTAGAAAAGTCTGTCTAACTTTAGTGTATATTATTTATGTGACTCGTTATGCTGTCCACTTAATTAAATTCTTAGCTGCATGGGGATAAGAAACATGCCTTAATTCTGTTATATCCTCTGCAATATATATATATACCAAAGTACTCACACATCAGTCAAACTCAATTATAGCCAATTTTTATAAAGAGAGACTCTCCTCCAAATTAGAAACAATTAGTTAGCTATTAATGCCTTTAAAAAGGAATGACTCTTTTTTGCTCCTTAATAATTTGTCAGATTAGTTTTCTTGGTCAGTATTTTCTAAGAAGATTGTGTGGGTAGTTGGCACAGCTATACAACTATTTACTAACTGCTAAATAGTAGTGTATCTATTTTTAAAGAACTGGTTTAGAATAAGATACTTTCAGTTTAACCTTTAAGCTATGGGGAAAAAATTAAAGCCTCATAAGCTGAATAGAAAGTCTTCACTGCCATCTCTACCATCTTGAGAGTGACTGCCTCGAGAAGTAATCTCAACAGATCCAACAATAAGGTTGAGTTTGCTCTGCCAGCTTTTCGAATGTCTCACCACTGCTTACTTCATACCCGTGGCTGCAGTCTTTCTCAAGTCTTTCTGTCGGCTGAACAAACATCATAGTTGTATTTCTAATGCCTCCCACAGTGTACAGTGCTGAATCAATCATTCCAGAGAGAAAGGAAGGAGGGAAGTTAGGAAGGAAGGAATATTCCTAGAAACACTCACTTTTTAGCTCTGCATTTTCTTCACTTCAATTTGCTTCTTTACTTCTGTAACCCTCTTACTGGTGTAATTGGCCTCCCAGCAGCTGAGAGGCTCCGGAGAAGGGAATCAGTGCGATGCAGGCGCTGATGCCATCTTTTCAGCTCTCTTCCTTTATCGTTCCTCTGCATCTCTTGCTACTGGTTTGTCACACATTGTGAGACCCAAGATTGTACCTTTGGAGCTCAGCATGTGCTGAGCCATAGTGAAAAATATTTACCATCTTTGAACTTTCTTATTTGAATGCAGAAAGTAATACTGATCAGCTTTTTCTAACAATATTAGAAGATTGGTGGACGTTGTCATGTTAGATAATTTCTGCGGAGTAATCGCTTATGACATTGCTTATCTGTGGAATCTAAAAAATGATACAAACGAACTCATTTACAAAACAGAAACAGACTTACAGACGTAGAAAACAAACTTATGGTTACCAAAGGGGAGCCGGGGGAGGGATAAATTAGGAGGTTGGAATTAACATATACTCACAGCTATATGTAAAATAGACAACCAACAAGGACCTACTGTGTAGCACAGGGAACTATACTCAATATCTTGTAATAACCTATAATGGAAAAGAATCTGAAAAAGAATAGATGTATATATATGTATAACTGAATCCCTTTGCTCTACACCTGAAACTAACACAACATTTTAAATCAACTATACTTCAATAAAAAAAAATTTTAAACTCAAAAATAAAAAATAAAACCCCACAAGAAATTTTCCCTAGACATGGAATGACCCGTTATAAACTTGGGAAACATGTTTTAAGGATGAGAAAGGATGGACATTGCATGTATCATTGTTACTTTAACCTAACAGTGTGTCTGATCTGCTATTGTGAAAGTAATCTACATTGATGACATTCAGTACAAATAGTCAACCTCATTCAGCTTTTGTTGGAAAGCAATGACTAGAAGAACCAGTCATAATTAGGTGCATTTTGGGCCAAGTAAAAAAATTGAGTGGCCAGTGTTATGGCCAGTTGTTAATTTTATTTGTTCTCATTTAAACTCGGTCATATTTGACATTAGATTTCCTTAGAATAGGCATCAAGAAAAAATTACTCTTCAGGTTAAAAGATTTATTTGTTCTGGAACTTTATAAAAATTGCTCCAAGAAGTCTAAATGGAAAATGCAAAACATAAACAGTTGGAAATAAATAGCTGGTTTCTTTTTTACTCATAACTTGAACATTGTACTTTGTCAGTTGTGACTCCGTTAGATTTCAATTTTAAGAATTCTGTGAAATAACTATTACAGCGGTATTTAAAAAAATTGCTTTTTATATAGTAATCCATCAAAAGCACAACAATAGTAGAACTTTAAGATGGTGTGGGTAGTTGGCACAGCTATACAACTGTTTACTGTTAAATGTTAGTGTATCTATTTTTAAAGAATATATATATATAGATAGATAGATAGGCTTCCCTGGTGGCGCAGTGGTTGAGAGTCCGTCTGCTGATGCAGGGGACACGGGTTCGTGCCCCGGTCCGGGAAGATCCCACATGCTGTGGAGCGGCTGGGCCGGCGAGCCATGACCGCTGAGCCTGCACGTCCGGAGCCTGTGCTCCGCAACAGGAGAGGCCACAACAGTGAGAGGCCCGCGTACCGCAAAAAAAAAAAAAAAAAAGAATATATATATATAAAACCTTAATTTTGTCCCTTAATTTTCTTTAAAAAAGCTATTCTTGCGTGGGAATGGAGATAGTGTATTGTGCATCCTGAGTATGTGATGAAGAGGGAGGGAAAATATAACTTTTTTTACAATGTGTAACTTGCAAAGCTCTTTCTTCTATGATCTAATATTGTTTCTGGATATAAATTACAGACTTGGAGGCGGCAAATTGACTTTTAACTCAAATATTGGTTTGTGTGTGCTACTGGAGATTTATTATTATTATTCTAAAAATAATTTGTCATTGCCTAGTGTGTATGGGAAGACATTGATAAAGAATAAGCTTAATAAACTCAATGAGCTGACAATATTCTGAGAAGCAGTGGGCAAGGCTTGAATTTTTTATAGTAATCTCTCATGAGAGAAAAAAAAATTAACTTAGGTCTCTGATGCTCAGAAAATATTACTTTCTAATAGTCATTCTAACTTAACAAACTTTTAAGTGATTACTGGAAATGATGTATCGTTTTTGCCACCCGTAAAGTGATTACAGACTGGTAAACAAAAATTCGGTTTCCTTATAGGTTTCGATGAACTAATTTACTTGTACTCTCCCTTCTAGTCACTAGGGAGAAGAATAAGGCCACGCAGATGGTAAATTGTAACTCCTGCTCCAACAGACAAGAGAGAATGGGGAGTGATGGATGATCATGAGTTAGACGGGAACTGAGCATCTGAGTATGGGGAAAAGAGGTGATTAGTATAAGGGTTCCACGTTGGAACACAGGGCTCATGTTTGACGGCTTAATTCTGCCCCATGGCTGTGATGTGGAGACCATGGAACAGGCCTTATGGGTGGAGGCAGTGGTAAACTCTGCTGAATAGAGTGGAATATTCCCCGGCCAAAACAGAATGTCATTCTTACAGAGCCATTGAAAAACTAGAGAAACACTGGATATTCTGTAACAGCATTGTTTTCTTAAACTCAGATTTGCATATTGGTTGGGAAATCTTCAGAAGAGCAAAGTTTAAAGAGTCTAATGCATTTTTATATTCTCAGCACTCATTGCCAATATGGTGAGGCTTATAAGTGACAGGAAGACTCAGTATACTGAGGAACTCGATAATGAGATTTGTTTTTTAACTTATTATTCTTTAGAAAAGTGTACTTAAATTTCTGTTAGGCTTTGGATTCCAGTAATTTGCTTTTCTTAATAAGTTTTGGGAGAAAATAATGTACCCTTCCTTACTTTTTCCTTTTAATGATGTAATAGTGTAACTTTGACAAATTTTTTTTGTTTTTAACTATTATTTGATAAATAATCATTCCTAGAATCGCCTAATCACTTAATTCACTTAATATGATACAGTATAAGCATGGTGATAATTTGTGGTCACTGGGCAATACACTTTAAAGGCAGGTAGGTAGACATAAACACACATATATATTAATTATATTATTAATCTATTGTGGATCTTAGTGTTGCTTGAGTATATAATCATTTTTCTAAGTCAAAAGTAAATTACAGTAATGGAAACACCGAAGATCATAAATAATCACTCTCTCTTTTTACCATTTAAGATGATTGGAATTTGTAAATCTTGAAATGAATGGTGAAACAATTAATGTTTACTAAAAGGGCAAAAGTACTGTGAAGTGCAAATACATCATAAGACCTTTTTTCCTGGTAGACTAGTTACACTTAACACTCAATTCCTCGCAACATTTATTGAATCAAAGAATAAGCATTTTAAAACATTGGTTGCGTCAAAGGATACACATTTGTTTTTTCCAATTGGGGGCATATACTGGTAGCCAGCCATAATGAGTGATACAATTCTAGGTGAATTTCATCAGAGGTTTTTTATGTCCTTATTAAAGCGCATGGAGCCATCACAGTTACTCGTGAACATCGGTAGCCTGTGAGTGTGAATGAATTTTTCATGCCAGTTGGCACATCCTAATGGCTTCTCTTCTGTGTCTGGATCACATTTACTCTCACCTCCACAGGGATTTGCTCCACCAGTTTTGAATAAATTTCTTCCTGGCATTTACCTAAATTTTATGTATCCTTCAAAATTAATTTTAAATGTAATCTCTTGTTAATCATGGTTAAACGCCTCTGCCCTGCTCTGCTCCTGCAGCGCCACTGGGTCTGCTTCTCCCATCAGTCATAAGTTCACTGTGGTCAGTGATTGACTGGGCAGCCCTAACAGACTGCAAGCTCTCTGAGGGCAGGAACTGTAGATAAACCAATATTCATTAAACACGTGCTAGGCATGGTCATGTCCGTTATCTGGTTACATTATCTCATTTAATCTTCATGGCAGCAGTGATTGTGAAAGATAACACTATCCCTGACCCAAATACAATAAACATTTGTTGAAATATTATTTATGACATTAATAATGTCCCTGGTGAGCCTGGAAGCATCAGTCTAAAAAAAAAGTTGTAAACTCCATCACCCATTTAATAGGTGCCGCTGACATTTATAACAACTTGAAATGTATTTTCATTAAAGGCAGTTAATTCCTGTTAAGCTTCATGAACTATCCCTTTGCAACATATGCTAAGGCTTTTTATGGCCAAAACAAAGTAGTTTAAGTTACTGTGTTCTTAGAATGGCACACTGACATTTTCTTCAAAATGTGTTTAGTGTTTCCATCAAAATATGAAAATTTAAATTTTCATGATAAGAGCTGGCTCATCCTCAGAGGGCCTAAAGTGCTATCTTTTCATTTTTTTTCCCCTTTTGTTTGGTTTTCCTGGACACCTGGCTTTCTGGGAAGATAGCTAAGAGTTCTGGCTTTCAAAATACTCCTGAGTCCAATTAAGCAGGGTGGAAAACACAGGAAGCAGTAAGAGTAAGAAAAACTGGCCAGGAAATGGCATGCGAGGTGACCTTGCTAAATGAAGGGTAAATGTGCATTTGTGAGATGATAGATTTTTAATTCTCCAAGTGGTTTCAAATTACTTGACTGTGCTGTCTGCCTGAAAATGATGTATAGGTTACTGAGTGAGTGAGTCATTCTCATAGGTAAAGATGGTAAATGGGGAAAACTGGGCAACTGACGCCAGGTACCCATGGGACAGCATAATGTAGTGAAAATAAAAGCTAGAGGTGTCTTAGTCAGCTCTGCTGCCATTACAAAATACCATTGAGTGAGTGGCTTCAACAACAGAAATTTATTTTCTCACAGTTTTGGGGGTCGGTGTCCAAGATCAGGGTCCCAGCATGATGGCTTTCTGGTGAGGGCCCTCCTCTTGGCTTGCAGACTGTCCATTTTCCCCCATATCCTCCCATGGCAGGAGGTGGAGGGGATGGGACACTGGGGGCATAGAGAGAGATGGAGACAGACAGCTCTCCCGTGTCTCTTCTTATAAGGATGCTAACCCTATCAGATCAGGGCTCCAACGTTATGATCTCCTTTAACCTTAATCAGCTCACAAAGACCCTGTCTCCAAATGTACTCACAATGGGTGTTGGGGCTTCAGTTATGACTTTTGGGCCATAACAATAGGTATATAAAAAGGGGGGGTAAATTAGGAGGTTGGGATTAACATATACACACTGCTATATATAAAATAGATAACTGGCAAGGAACTATACTATGTACACGCGGAACTATACTCAATATTTTGTCATAACCTATAAGAGAAAAGGATCTGAAAAAGTATATATATATATATATATATATATATGTATATATGTGTGTGTGTGTGTGTGTGTATGTGTGTGTATGTGTATAAAACTGAATTGCTGTGCTGTACCCCTGAAACTAACATGATACTGTAAATCAACAATTGTCTCTGGCCCAGAGCCTTTATCAGAAGGATTGCCAGAACCACTGCTCAAAGATTCTGTCTCCCTATTCACAGAATCCTCGAGTCTTCCAACATGTGCTCTTTGCATTTCACGTCATCGGATCCCCTTCTCTTGGTAGTTTCCTGTTCTTTCTACATTTTACTGATATTGGTGACTCCAGTCCTGGCCACAGCCAGGCTTCTTTCTCTTATGATGGTATGATTCTTGTTCTATCAATAGATGCTTTCTTCTAATAGTTGAATGAGTCAGGGAGGGAGGAAGGAAATTGGGGAGGGCCTTACTTACCCCATTGCTATTTTCTTATTGGAGTAAGAGAAATAAATTTTATTCACAGAATAATGCTACTCATCCTTACATGTACTACTGCATTTTATCTTTACAAAAGCACTGTATGATAGAGTTATCTGTAAATGAGACTAATGACTTCTTCTGGATCATACAGTTAGAAACTAGTGGAGCCATGATTCAAACCCATGTTCATATTCATTCAAAGGCTTGATTATCCTGTCAATCCATAGAGGTTTCTCTACCACCAAATTAAAGAGTTATTGAAACATTATTTTCTTACAAGACCGCAGCGGTACACACTTGAAACCACAAATCATTTGTGTATATGATTTAGTATACAATTCATTTCAGTCACTAAATTGGTGTGAGCATTGGGCACTTCTTTTTTGTATACATAACCTTTTTATATCATCTCTGAATATGGACGGACTTTATCAGGCGTTCCTCTACTCACTGGATCTAAATGTTTGTTATTCATAATCTCAGTATATTTCATATTGTTGTGCATAAAATTCTCCTATTATCTTTTTATCATATGCAGTATCTGAATTATGTCATTTTTATCACTCCTGATATTGGTAATTTGTATCTTCTATTTTTCCTGAGCAATCCAGGGAGAAGTTTTACCTATATTATTAATATTTTCAAAGTGCCAGCTTTTAGTTCATGGATTTTTAATTTTTTCATCTATTTTCTATTTCATTATTTTTCCTTTAATATTTATTATTTCCTCTATTCTGCTTTCTTTGGGTTTAATTTGCACTTGTTTTCCCCATTTCTTAAGAAAGAACTCAGGTCTTTGAGTTGAGATCTTATTTTTCCCTTTTTTTTTTTTAAACATCTTTATTGGAGTATAATTGCTTTACAATGTTGTGTCAGTTTCTGCTGTATAACAAAGTGAATCAGCTACACATAGACGTATATCCCCATATCTCCTCCCTCTTGCGTCTCCCTCCCACCCTCCCTATCCCACCTCTCTAGGTGGTCGCAAAGCACGGAGCTGATCTCCCTGTGCTATGCGGCTGCTTCCCACTATCTATCTACTTTACATTTGGTAGTGTACATATGTCCATGCCACTCTCTCACTTCATCCCAGCTTATCCTTCCCCTTACCCGTGTCCTCAAGTCCATGCTCTATTTCTGCGTCTTTATTCCTGTCCTGCCCCTAGGTTCTTCAGAGCCATGGTTTTCTTAGATCTTTTTTAAAATAGGCATTTAGTCCTGTAAATTTCCTCTAATAACTGCTTTAGCAGCATTCTCCCAAATTTTGATATATTTTTGTTTCATTTACTTTCAGATCAATATATGTTCTAATTTTCCTTTTGATTTCTTCTTTGCCCCATGGGTTGTTTAGAATGTGTCAACATTACTTTGTTTCGTTTCCAAATGCTTATGAATTTTGAAGGTATGTTTGTTCTATTGATTTTTAATTTAATTTCCTTGTAGTTTGAGAGCATATTTTGTATTATGGCAAATCTTTTACTTGAGACTTATTTTGTCACCCCACCCAGATGTGGTCTATCTTGGTAAATGTTCCATATTATCTTGAAAAAAATGTATATTTTGTTCTTATTTGGTGAAGTGTGCTATAAATATCAACTGGGTCAAGTTGGTTCATAGTACTTTTTAAGTGTTCTATGTACTCACTAATTTTCTGATTACTTGCTCTATCATTGATTTTAAAAAGGTATTGAAATCTTCAGCTGAGTCTCAATTTGTCTGTTTTTCCTTCCTGTTATGTAAGTTTTTTTTGTTTTTTTTGCGGTACACGGGCCTCTCACTGTTGTGGTCTCTCCCGTTGCGGAGCACAGGCTCCGGACGCGCAGGCTCAGTGGCCACGGCTCACGGGCCCAGCCGCTCCGCGGCATGTGGGATCTTCCCGGACCGGAGCACGAACCCGCGTCCCCTGCATCGGCAGGCGGACTCTCAACCACTGCGCCACCAGGGAAGCCCCGTTATGTAAGTTTGTGCTCTATGAATTTTGAAACTTCAGTTTGTTCTGTCTTTTATGTTTTTATTTTCTCTCCTTCTTGACTTCTCTTGGACTGATCTACTATCTTTTTCTCTCCAAGTGTTTCCTGTACTAATCTGAAAGTGATACATAATAGAACTATTCTTTTAGCACTTGCTCTAAACCTTTAATTTACACACTTTAAAATTAAACATCAATGAGGATCATAACCTTCCTTCCAAACACTGCAGGGAAATTTCAATCACTTTATCTCCAATTACCTTGTGCCTTACTTGCATGCTATTTTGGTTTTGTATTTTAGTTTTATCTTGGTTTCTGATTCCCTCAATATTATTATGATAATTTTATAAATCCGTTTTTTTTTTTTTTTCAAATATTACCACATAGCCATCAGTTTATTTGGGTTTCATTTCTTCCTATATCTAGGATCTTCTGTGTGGGGTAACTTTATTTTTGCTTCAGAAGGGTTCTTTGCAATTTTGATAAATTTGGTCGATTGCAAAATCTGCCAGTATTTTTCTAAAATTTTCTTAATTTATCTTCATTCATGAATGATACTTTCACTGAGTATAGAATTCTAGGCTGACATTTATTTTATTGTAGTACACAGAAAATAGTATTCCACTGTTTTCTGGCTACCAGTGTTGCTCTGGAGAAGTTAGCTGCTTAAATCAGTCTTTTTTGTGTGTGTTCTGCTCTTCCCTCATAATTTTTGTTTAATGATGTTTTCGTTTTATTTTTCCAGCTTTGAATTTTCTGAGCTCTTGTATCTGATAATTAGGTCTTTCATTCAGTTTAGAAAATTCTTAGGCATTGTCTCTACATTTTGCCTGAGAACTCAGGTGTATATTATTCTGGATATCTTTTTTGACCTCTTATCGACTCATCTCTAAGAGGCTGACTTGTATGAACTGCAGTAATGACCTCCTTTGCCCTCTGGTTTCCAGTGACGTTCAGAGAAGGTAAGGCACAGGCAGGGGATTAGAGAGAGGGAGGAAAATGAATTTGGCCACTTACTACCATTGCTGCTCCTCCAGGCTGATGGACCATTTACTGAAAGCCATGCTCCTGTCAGGCAGCCCTTTCCCTATGGCTGGGTTCTTTCCCTATGGCTGGGTCCTCTCTGGGTTCCATCACCGCTCCCTTACCTTTCCTCACTAGTCCTAAGGAGGTAGTGCTCCCCACAGGTACTAACCTGGGGATACTAAAATGCATCATGCAGTTTCCTTAAACTATGGCCCCAAATTTATACATGACCATTAACTTCTCCCTAAACTGCCCAGTTGGACAGTAGTGTTCCCAGTTCAGACTCTGACTCATACCAATGTGCATGACTCTCTCAGTCTCCCGGCCACTTAACCTGCCTTTCATAACTGGTGTCTCTATATCTGTGTTACATTCTGAGTCATTGCTTCCAGTTCAAATCTTACTTCTTTAGCTTTAATGATTTTTGGACTAAATGATTATACTTTGAACTTCTAAAAGTTCTGTTGGGTTCTTTATCAAATCTGTTTGGTAATCGATTTATATAGTCTGTGGTTTTCATTTATATTATATCTTCCTGGTTTACATCTTTGAACAAAACGTATTTCTTTTTTATGCTGCCGGATGGCTCCTGTACTCGAAGTCATCATGAGTCTGATTCTGTTGACAGTTGTTTTCATTGCCTCTTTCATGCTTTGCTTCTTTTAGTGTTTTGTGCTTTTTTGAGTGTGAATTCATATTTCTTGGAATTTAATTTATGGGCATTTTCTGAGTCCTGGGATAAAGAGAGTTTCCTCTAAAAGATTGGTTTTTCTTCTGCCAGGTCCCTCAGTGAACTACACTATCAAGGATCACTGTAAATTAGAATTTATTATTGGAATTTAGGTCATATGAGGGATGGTTCATGATTACTGCTAATTATTAGCAATAAGACAGGTGTATATAATTCATTTTTACATTATGTTTATAGCCATTTAGTGTCCTAGATATTTAGAGTGAAGTTTTTCTTTTAGATCCTCTACTGAGAGAGGCTCCAGGCTTAGTCTCTTAACCTTTAAGCTATACAAGGCCATGAAAACATCAACTCAAGTTTATGAGGTGTCTAACAGTTACCTTCAAGATGAAACCTATCATCAGTGCTTCATTTTAGTTCCCACTTTCACTGAGGCTTGGCCTGAGCAATATTACTGTCATCATTATTCTTTTATTATTATTATTTTAAATCTTACGGTGAGATTTAAAAATATGCTTCCCTAGGTTTTATCCAACATTCATACTTTTTCAGTTGAATGGTTGCTTAGCATATCTTGTTAGCAAAAATGCTGAAAACAGCAGGCATTATTTTACTCTTATCCTTTTGCCATTTTGTGTCATTTGTAAAGAGCACATAGAGTTGATTTGACTTATATTGAATCTGAGATTCTGTGTCTTTTAATTGCGTGGTCTGTCTTCTTTTATCTTGTTACGTGCTCTGATCTTTACAGTTCTTTACGTGGATTATTCTTTAAAAATTTCATGGAGAAGGTAAGCCTTAAGCAGAATTGTGATGAAAGTGTACCTATCAGTTGGGGTTTTGTAATGAGAAAAGAAGGAAAGAGCACCAGACCTCAGTGGTGGAATTCATATGTTCCTTTTGGATCATGCTGTTTCCCTCATTTTAAAAGCAGCATGTAAAAACTTATATCTTATCCAAAGTTTTTTTTTTTTTTTTTGATGTTATCTTCCTAAGCAACACGTTTTTCTGATAATGGATATTTTAAGGTTCTTTAAGTACAAAACATTTTCTAATTTTAATGTTTACATCAAAATATGAAATCAGATTATGATAGTGAAATCGTAATATATTCCTATGAAATACGGAGTTTAAAAACTAAGAAAGTCTTTAGAATTTATCTGTAATTTGGATGGCTGATTAAACTTATATTTTATACCACTTAACAATAATGATAAACATAATGGTAATGGCTCTCTTGAGTATAATATTACGGAGGATACTAGGGTTAGGTCCT
Source organism: Platanista minor (assembly GCA_004363435.1). Classification (NCBI taxonomy): domain Eukaryota; kingdom Metazoa; phylum Chordata; class Mammalia; order Artiodactyla; family Platanistidae; genus Platanista; species Platanista minor. The sequence continues at coordinate 21,024 of RJWK010002036.1, read as the reverse complement.
GGCTCATTAGGAAGGATGTCTTGAAGGAGAAGTCATGTTCTTCGGAAGCATCTTACAGGGCAGAACACCACCAGTTGCATATTTAGCCACAGTGATTACGCTCTCTGTGCTTAGGGTACAGATGGGAATAAGGCCCAGATCAGAGATAAGATCTGCTGGCGTCAGGCAGTGTGCAGTGGCAGAGGCAGGGTTTAGCTCCACTCTGAGTCCAAGTTCACTTCTCTCTCTAGTACACTGTATTTCCTGTTAGCTAACGTTTTTCCATGTCTCATAATCTCCCCCAGAAATGTATCATAAATATTTCATTTATAGCTCTTTCACACCAGTTTTACAAACTTTTCTGCACACCTTTCCAAATATCACCTGGACTAAAGCAAAGGTTATACTGAGAACATTTCATAATGATTTGCAACCTAAGAAAGTCCTCTTGTGTGCCTGAGGTGAGGGAAGTCTTTATCAACTACTTTACTCATCGTTTCCAACATGTTTTAAAAAGTCACCATTCAGAGTAAGGTACAGGAGCAAAGTCCTAATGAATTTATTCCTTTTCATTGATTCCTTATTTGTGTCTTTTATCCATATTGTCTATTTAAAAAAGTGAGAAACATTTATTTTATTCAAAGAAAGAATTAGATTTATATATATTTATCTTAAATAGTTTGATTGTAGAGAAAGCCACCTGTGACTATGCAATTTATGGAACAGGGATACAATAAATATTTGCACCATTGCACCTAATCTATAATTCCCAGTAGTTTCACGGTAATGCTTTTTTTAGCTTCAACCACATGTGTGGTATTTGACCCTTATAGTGGCCTTATGAGGTTAATGACTTTATTATCTGAGACTTGGAGAGATTAAGTAATTGGGCCATTGTCACTCAACAATTAGGGAAATGGAGTCTCAGTCTGTATGAATGCAGAGCCTGAGTTCTCAACCCCAGTGATGAAATCTGAAGCACGTGAATGCTTGGCATAAAGCAGCATAAATATTTCTAGAAATATACAAGTAACATTTCTGACTACTGTGATTATTATTGAGACTCAGGCTTATGAAGCGTGTCTGTAATCATTACATAAGTTGGCTGCTTAAGTGATACATTTTTTCAGACTTTAAACTTATAAACATCTATGTTTATGAAACCACATGGTATCAAAACAGTTGTCTTTAAAAATAAGAGCCACAGGGCTTCCCTGGTGGCGCAGTGGTTGAGAGTCCGCCTGCCTACGCAGGGGACGTGGGTTCGTGCCCCGGTCCGGGAAGATCCCACATGCTGCGAAGCGGCTGGGCCTGTGAGCCATGGCCGCTGAGCCTGCGCGTCCGGAGCCTGTGCTCCGCAACGGGAGAGGCCACAAGAGTGAGAGGCCCGCGTACCGCAAAAAAAAAAAAAAAAAAAAAAAAAAATCTCATCTCCTACTGCACTGGGAGCTTAGTTCTCACATCACAGTCCAGAGCAGGTTGGCAACTGTGTGGGGGTTAGTCTGCACTCCATGCAGTCAATTCGGGTCTTAGGTTTCTTTCATCCAAAAACTCTTCATCCTCTAGGGTCTTATGACTGCTCTGGATCTGACCAGAAGAGAAGAGAAGGAAGGTGGAAGATTTTTGTCTAACCCTAAACCTAGCCCCAACTGTAGCCCTAACCAGGCAGTATATGTCACAGACCAGGTGGTATTTTTCCTTTCTACTCAAATTCTACTGACCCAACGCTGTGACAAGTCCACATCTAACTGCAAGGGGTTCTGGAAAAGGATGGCCAGCCCTATCCTCAGGAGAAAATGGGAGTGGTTTTGTGAACACTTAGCCAGTCCCTGCTATACCGTTAGAAAATTATGTAACAGACCAGGCAAGATATGATAAAGATCTATATTAGGCGCTGCAAATAGCAAAGAGGTAATTCATTCATTTATATACTCATTCAGCGCATATGTACTGAACATTGGCTCTGAGCCAGGTGATGTATTTCAGATCTGGCAAGTCATTCCATCATAAGTTAGATAGCCAAGGTCGCCATCCTCTTAGATCTTACATAACAGTGAGGTTTAAAAGCATCGTGGTGAATCGTATTCGGTGTCCTATATAAGTATGTCACGTTTAAATAATTTTATAGGCTATAAGCCTATCATGAGCATTATTAAAAAGCACACAGTACAAAGTATTTATTGATTTAATTAATTTTGCCATGTACACTTCTGGGTATGAGAAATGGATGGTGATCTAAATCAGTGTATGTCTTAGAAGACACACAGATGGCCAAGAGGCACATGAAAAGATTCTCAACATCACTAATCATTAGAGAAATGCAACTCAAAACTACAATGAGGTATCACCTGACACTTGATAGAATGGGCATCATCAGAAAATCTACAAGCAACAAGTGCTGGAGAGGATGTGGAGAAAATGGAACCCTCTTGCCCTGTTGGTGGGAATGTAAATTGATACTGCCACTATGGAGAACAGTATGGAGGTTCCTTAACAAACTAAAAATAGAACTACCATAGAACCCAGCAATCCCACTACTGGGCAAACCATAATTCAAAAAGGAATTATGAGGAAACCATAGGAAACCATAATTCAAAAAGAGGAAACCATAATTCAAAAAGACACGTGCACCCCAGTATTCACTGCAGCACTATTTACAACAGCCAGGACATGGACACAACCCAAATGTCCATTAATAAAGGAATGGATAAAGAAGATGTGATACATAAACACAATGGAATATTACTCAGCCATAAAAAGGAACGAAACTGTGCCATTTGCCGAGACATGGGTGGACCTAGAGACTAACATACAGAGTAAAGTAAGTCAGAAAGAGAAAAACAAATATCACATATTAACACATATATGTGGAATCTAGAAAAATGGTACAGATGAACCTATTTGCAAAGCAGAAATAGAGACACGGACTTAGAGAACAAATGTATGGACACCAAGGGGGGAAAGCGGAGTTGGGATGAATTGGGAGATTGGGATTGATATATATATATACACTACTATATATAAAATAGATAACTAATGAGAATCTACTGTATAGCACAGGGAACTCAACTCACTGCTCTGTGGTGACCTAAATGGGAAGGAAATCCAAAAAAGAGGGGATATATGTATACATATTGCTGATGCACTTTGCTTTACAAGAGAAACTAACACAACATTGTAAAGCAACTATACTCCAATAAAAATTTTAAAAAAGATTATTAACCAGAATAGTTCAGAAGTACATACAAATCAAAGAAGCTAAACAAGTGAAGGAAAAGTTTACAAAGGATATATGGAGGCAATTATCACAAGAAACACAAATAGTCAATAAATATATTAAAAGACATAAAAAAATAAATCAGTGTATGTCTTTATCCTTCTTTACCTATGTAACTGGCATACTTTCCAAAGAAAACACTAATAAAAGTAGCTTGGTGTCCAAGGCATGTGAGGCCAGGCCAGTGGTATAGTCAGTGTGACAGGATTCCTGGTGGAGGATAGTGGGGAACAGATGGATGAATAGGAACAGCAGGTATGGAAACAAATGGGCCAGTTTGGCTGGGGAGAGGCTGCTGTGGGACACTGAGATAGGATCATTTTGCAATTAGAGACTTCTTTCGTTTTCTATATTCCATGTATTTGGTTTAAATTTCCTTATAAGATTGCAAGTACAAAATACATAGGCATTATCATTTTTAAGTGAATTTGTCCTCATCAAAATTGTTTATTATTTATTTATTTTTCTTTTTGCGGTACGCGGGCCTCTCACTGTTGTGGCCTCTCCCGTTGCAGAGCACAGGCTCTGGACGCGCAGGCTCAGCTGCCATGGCTCACGGCCCCAGCCGCTCTGCGGCACGTGGGATCTTCCTGGACCGGGGCACGAACCCATGTGCCCTGCATCGGCGGGCGGACACTCAACCACTGCGCCACCAGGGAAGCCCTTGTCCTCATCAAAATTGTACTTGTCATGACCACAAAAAAGTGCAGCGCTCATCTGATTAGATATTGAAATATAGTAGAAACAGAGTCTATTTTAGCCAATGAAAACATTGACTTATTTCTAAGTGTGACACTTATTAAATAAGTTTTAAGGACAAGAACGTGTCATTTCTGCTGTGTTTTAAATATAGCACCAAGTGCATATGTAATGGAGCAGGACCCAGTGGGCCCTTTCTGGGACACACCCCCCCATCTCGGCTGCCTGTCTCTTGTTTGTAGAAAAACTTTAGCTAAAGAACAAAATTAATCAGAGAAATGAGGAAATACAGAAAATAAAGGAAAATAGTCAAGCAAAACAAGATAATAATAGTTTAGTCATTAAATGAAGTCAAGGACCTTTGGTTCCTCCTCAAGGGCTATCATAATATTCTGAGCCATATCCCGTGCGCTGTGTTGTAGATGCTGAAACTCCCCACCTAGTGAAAGAAGTTAATTACGTGATGACCAAGCTGTATCCATGACATAAGCTGCTCCATCTTACACAATTCTAAGTACTGACCTCAAAGAAATGGCAACAAAGCGACCCAGAAACTGAAGATTAACTGTGCTTAGAACAATCAAGATGATGCTGATCAGACTGCCACATGACTAATTTCAAGATGACTGTCAGAGTTGACTGTGCTGTTTCTGCACGTAGCCCCCTCCCTCCATCTATACACCCCTGAAACTCCCCTTTAAAAACTCTTCCCCCCTGATCAGCAGCAGGAGAAACTGGCTTTTAGACATGAGTCTGCCTTCTCCCCAGGTTGCTGGCTTCCTGAAAAAAGCAAACTTTCCTTTCCTACCAACACTTGTCTCCCGTATATTGGCTTTTGAGCAGCAAGCAGCCGAACCTGAGTTTGGTAGCACATACACATACTTCCTTATGTGCTGTTGATGAATTTAGCCAAGTGAATGTAGAAGAACTACTGAGCATGATAATGACTGAAAGATGTTTCTGAAGACTCATCCAAGGAAGCATTTGGGAAACATTAAAGAATTAGCTGTGAAGTTGCATTTTTTTAATGTGTGTGATGAGTTGAATTCTGTTCCCCCCAAAAAAGATATGCTGTAATTCTAACCCACAGTAACTCAGAATGTGACCTTATTTGGAAATTGTGTTGTTACAAATGTAATTAAGTTGAGATCATCCTGGAGTTGGATGGGCTCTTGGTCTGATATGACCTGTGTCCTTTTAAAAAGATGGCTATGTGAAGACACAAACACCCACAGAAAACATCAGGAGAAGGCAAGGCAGAGACTGGAGGTATGTAGCTGGAAGGCACGGAATGCCAAAGATTATGGACAGACCAGGAGCTGGGAGGGGGCAGGGAAGGGTTCTCCTATAGGCTTCAAAGGGACCGTGGCCCTGCCACCACCTTTATTTTTGGCATCTGGAGCATTGAAACCCTTAAGTCTCTGTTCTTCTAAGCCACCCAGTTTGTGGTGTCTTGTTATCTTCAAACCTAGAAAGCTAATACAGTGTGCAGTGGAATAAATCAGATGCGCAAAACAGTTTCCAGTACAGAGTAGTCTGTATTATTCTCACAAACTATGAAGCCTCTAATTTCTTAAGGAAAATATTCTGCTTTATCCTGATTAATGTTATGCCCAGAAGTTGTCTTTCAAAGTTGTTAAAATTTTCTTAACATCAATTTTAAAACTATTGTTTTTTAAAATTTATTTCTTATTCAAGTATAGTTGATTTATAATGTTGTGTTTCTGGTGTACAGCAACGTGATTCAGTTATATATATATGTGAAAAGTATTCAGTTATATATATAAGTGAATATGAAAAAGAATATATACATGTTTTCTTTTTCACATTCTTTTCCATTATGTTTTATTACAGGATAATGAATACAGTTCTGTGTAAAAACGGTTGTTCGCTAATGCTGTTTTTTGGGTGATTCTTCAGAAGCATGTTTCAGTCATTCCTATACTTATTATTTTTAAACATCTTTATTGGAGTATAATTGCTTTACAATGATGTGTTAGTTTCTGCTGTATAACAAAGTGAATCAGCTATATGTATACAGATATCCCCATATCCCCTCCCTCTTGCATCTCCCTCCCACCCTACCTACCCCACCCCTCTAGGTGGTCACAAAGCACCGCACTGATCTCCCTGTGCTGTGCGGTTGCTTCGCACTAGCTATCTGTTTTACATTTGGTAGTGTATATATTCCATGCTGCTCTCTCACTTAGTCCCAGCTTATCCTTCCCCTTACCCGTGTCCTCAAGTCCATTCTGTATGTCTGTGTCTTTATTCCTGTCCTGACCCCATGGTTCTTCATAGCTTTTTTTTTCTTTTTTTTTTTTTGTTTTAGATTCCATATATATGTGTTAGCATACAGTATTTGTTTTTCTCTTTCTGACTTACTTCACTCTGTATGACAGGCTCTAGGTCGATCCACCTTATTACAAATAACTCAGTTTCATTTCTTTTTATGGCTGAGTAATATTCCATTGTGTATGTATGTGCCATATCTTCTTTATCCATTCATCCGATGATGGACACTTAGGTTGTTTCCATCTCCTGGCTATTGTAAATAGAGCTGCAATGAACATTTTGGTACATGACTCTTCTTGAATTATTGTTTTCTCAGAGTATATGCCCAGTAGTGGAATTGCTGGGCCGTATGGTAGTTCTATTTGTAGTTTTTTAAGGAACCTCCATACTGTTCTCCATAGTGGTTGTACCAGTTCACATTCCCACCAACAGCACAAGAGGGTTCCCATTTCTCCACACCCTCTCCAGCATTTATTGTTTGTAGATTTTTTGATGATGGACATTCCGACCGGTGTGAGGTGATACCTCATTGTAGTTTTGATTTGCATTTCTCTACTTGTTAGTGATGTTGAGCATTCTTTCATATATGTGTTGGCTATCTGTATATCTTCTTTGGAGAAATGTCTGTTTAGGTCTTCTGCCCATTTTTGGATTGGGTTGTTTGTTTTTTTGTTATTGAGCTGCATGAGCTGCTTGTAAATTTTGGAGATGAATCCTTTGTCAGTTGCTTCATTTTCAAATACTTTCTCTTATTCTGAGGGTTGTCTTTTCATCTTCTTTATGGTTTCCTTTTCTGTGGAAAAGCTTTAAAGTTTCATTAGGTCCCATTTATTTATTTCTGTTTTTATTTCTATTTCTCTAGGAAGTGGGTCAGGAAGGATCCTGCTGTGATTTATGTCATAGAGTGTTCTGTCTATGTTTTCCTCTAAGAGTTTTATAGTGTCTGACCTTACATTTAGGTCTTTAATCCATTTTCAGTCTACTTTTGTGTATGCTGTTAGGGAGTGTTCTAATTTTATTCTTTTACGTGTAGCTGTCCAGTTGTCCCAGCACCGCTTATTGAAGAGGCTGCTTTTTCCACATTGTGTATTCCTGTCTTCTTTATCAAAAAGAAGGTGACCATATGTGCGTGGTTTTATCTCTGGGCTTTCTCTCCTGTTCCATTGATCTATATTTCTATTTTTGTGACCCATACTCGCTTGATTATTGTAGCTTTGTAGTAAAGTCTGAAGTCAGGGAGCCTGCTTCCTCCAGTTCCATTTTTCTTTCTCAGGATTGCTTTGGTTATTCGGGGTCTTTTGTGTTTCCATACAAACTGAAACTTTTTGTTCTAGTTCTGTGAAAAATGCCATTCGTAGTTTGATAGAGATTGCATTGAATCTGTAGATTGCTTTGGGTATTAGAGTCATTTTCATAATGCTGATTCTTCCAATCCAAGAACATGGTATATCTCTCCATCCTTTTGTATCATTTTTAACTTCTTTCATCAGTGTGTTATAGTTTTCTGCATACAGATCTTCTGTCTTCTTAGGTAGGTTTATTCAGAGGTATTTGATTCTTTTTGTTGCAGTGGTAAATGCGAGTGTTTCCTTAATTTCTCTTTCAGATTTTTCAACATTAGTGTATAGGAATGCAAGAGATTTCTGTGCATTAATTTTGTATCCTACTACTATACCAAATTCATTGATCAGCTCTAGCAGTTTTCTGGTAGCGTCTTTAGGATATTCTATGTATAGTATCATGTCCTCTGCAAACAGTGACAGCTTTACTTCTTCTTTTCCTCTTTGGATTCATTTTATTACTTTTTCTTCTCTGATTGCTATGGCTAAAACTTCCAAAACTATGTTGAATAATAGTGGTGAGAGTGGGCAAGCTTGTCTTGTTCCTGATCTACGAGGAAATAATTTCAGTCTTTCACCATTGATAACAATGTTGGGTGTGGATTTGTCATATATGGACTTTATTATGTTCAGGAAATTTCCCTCTATGCCTACTTTCTGGAGGGTTTTTATGATAAATCGGTGTTGAATTTTCTCGAAAGCTTTTTCTGCATCTATTGAGATGATCATATGGGTTTTTTTTTTTTTTTTTTTTCCGTTACGCAGGCTTCTCACTGTTGTGGCCTCTCCCGATGTGGAGCACAGCCTCCGGACGTGCAGGCTTAGCAGCCATGGCCCAGCCGCTCTGCGGCATGTGGGATCCTCCCGGACCGGGGCACGAACCCATGTCCACTGCATCGGCAGGCGGACTCTCAATCACTGCACCACCAGGGAAGACCCGATCATATGTTTTTTCTCCTTCAATTTGTTAATATGGTGTATCACATTGATTGATTTGCATATATTGAAGAATCCTTGCATTCCTGGGGTAAACCCCACTTGATCATGGTGTATGATCCTTTTAATGTGCTGCTGGATTCTGTTTGCTAGTGTTTTATTGAGGATTTTTGCATCTGTGTTCATCAGTGATATTGGTCTGTAGTTTTCTTTCTTTGTGACATCTTTGTCTGGTTTTGGTATCAGGGTAATGGTGGCCTCGTAGACTGAGTTTGGGAGTGATCCTCCCTCTGCTATATTTTGGAAGAGCTTGAGAAGCATAGGTGTTAGCTCTTCTCTAAATGTTTGATTGAATTCACCTGTGAAGCCATCTGGTCCTGGGCTGTTGTTTGTTGGAAGAGTTTTAATCACAGTTTCACTTTCAGTGCTTGTGATTGGTCTGTTTATATTTTCTATTTCTTCCTAGTTCAGTCTCGGAAAGTTGTGCTTTTCTAAGAATTTGTCCATTTTTTCCAGGTTGCCCATTTTATTGGCATATAGTTGCTTGTAGTAATCTCTCACGATCCTTTGTATATCTGCAGTGTCAGTTATTACTTCTCCCTTTTTATTTCTAATTCTATTGATTTGAGTCTTCTCCCTTTTTTTCTTGATGAGTCTGGCTAATGGTTTATCAATTTTGTTTATCTTCTCAAAGAATCAGCTTTTAGTTTTATTTATCTTTGCTATTGTTTCCTTCATTTCTTTTTCATTTATTTCTGATCTGATCTTTATGATTTCTTTATTTCTGCTAACTTTGGGGCATTTTTGTTCTTTTTTTCTCCAGTTGCTGTTGGTGTAAGGTTAGGTTGTTTATTTGAGATGTTTCTTGTATCTCAAGGTAGGATTGTATTGCTATAAGCTTCCCTCTTAGAACTGCGTTTGCTGCATCCCATACGTTTTGGGTCATCGTGTTCATTGCCATTTGTTTCTAGGTATTTTTTGATTTCCACTTTGATTTCTTCAGTGATCTCTTGGTTATTAAGTATTGTATTTTGTAACCTCCTTGTGTTTGTATTTTTTACGATTTTTTTCCTGTCATTAATATCTAGTTTCATAGCGTTGTGGTCGGAAAAGACACTTGATATGATTTCAGTTTTCTTAAATTTACCAAGGCTTGATATGTGACCCAAGATATGATCTATCTTGAAGAATGTTCCACGGGCACTTGAGAAGAAAGTGTGTGCTGTTGTTTTTGGAAGGAATGTCCTATAAATATCAGTTAAGTCCAGCTTGTTTATTGTGTTATTTAAAGCTTGTGTTTTCTTATTTATTTTCATTTTGGATGATCTGTCCATTGGTAAAAGTGGGTTGTTAAAGTCCCCTACTATGATTGTGTCACTGTTGATTTCCCCTTTTATGGCTGTTAGCATTTGCCTTATGTATTGAGGTGCTCCTATGTTGGGTGCATAAATATTTACAATTGTTGTATCTTCTTCCTGGATTGATCCCTTGATCATTATGTAGTGTCCTTCTTTGTCTCTTATAATAGTGTTTATTTTAAAGTCTATTTTGTCTGATATGAGAATTGCTACTCCAGCTTTCTTTTGATTTCCATTTGCATGGAATATCTTTTTCTGTCCCCTCACTTTCAGTCTGTATGTGTCCCTAGGTCTGAAATGGGTCTCTTGTAGACAACATATATAGGGTTCTCATTTTTGTATCCATTCAGCCAGTCTATGTCTTTTGGTTGGAGCATTTAATCCATTTATATTTAAGGTGATTATCAATATGTATTTTCCTGTTACCATTTTCTTAATTGTTTTGGGTTTCTTTGTGTAGGTCTTTTTCTTCTCTTGTGTTTCCTGCCTAGAGAAGTTCCTTTAGCATTTGTTGTAAAGCTGGTTTTGTGGTGCTGAATTCTCTTAGCTTTTGCTTGTCTGTAAAGGTTTTACTTTCTCTGTCGAATCTGAATGAGATCCTTGCTGGTTAGAGTAATCTTGGTTGTAGGTTGTTCCCTTTCAGCACTTTAAATATGTCCTGCCACTCCCTTCTGGCTTGCAGAATTTCTGCTGACAAATCAGCTGTTAACTTTATCGGGATTCCCTTGTATGTTATTTGTTGTTTTTCCCTTGTTGCTCTCAATATTTTTTCTTTGTATTTAATTTTTGATAGTTTGATTACTACGTGTCTTGGCATGTTTCTCCTTGGATTTATCCTGTATGGGACTCTCTGTGCTCCCTGGAGTTGATTGACTATTTCCTTCCCATATTAGGGAAGTTTTCAACTATAATCTCTTCAAATATTTTCTCAGTCCCTTTCTTTTTCTCTCCCACTTCTGGGACCCCTATAATTCGAATGTTGGTGTGTTTACTGTTGTCCCAGATGTCTCTGAGACTGTCCTCAATTCGTTTCATTCTTTTTTCTTTATTCTGCTCTGCGGTTGTTTTTTCCACTATTTTATCTTCCTGGTCACTTATCCTTTCTTCTGCCTCAGTTATTCTGCTGTTGATTCCTTCTAGAGAATTTTTAGTTTCATTTATTGTGTTGTTCATCATTGTTTGTTTGCTCTTTAGTTCTTCTAGATTCTTGTTTAAACATTTCTTGTATTTTCTGCATTCTATTTCCAAGATTTTGGATCATCTTTACTATCATTACTCTGCATTCTTTTTAGGTAGACTGCCTGTTTCCTCTTCATTTGTTTGGTCTGGTGGTTTTTTACTTTGTTCCTTCACCTGCTTTGTGTTTCTTTGTCTTCTCATTTTACTTAACTTACTGTGTTTGGGGTTTCCTTTTCGCAGGCTGCACGTTGGTAGTTCCCGTTGTTTTTGGTGTCTGCCCCCAGTGACTAAGGTTGGTTCATTGGGTTTTGTAGGCTCCCTGGTGGAGGGGACTGGTGCCTGCGTTCTGGAGGATGCGGCTTTATCTCGTCTTCCTGGTGGGCAGGACTGCGTCTGGTGGTGTGTTTTGGGGTGTCTGTGACCTTATTATGATTTTAGGCAGCCTCTGCTGCCTAAAATCTCTGCGAATGGGTGGGGTTATGTTCCTGTGTTGCTAGTTGTTTGACACAGGGTGTCCAGCACTGGAGCTTTCTGGTCGTTGAGTGAAGCTGGGTCTTGGTGTTGAGATGGCGGTCTCTGGGAGATTTTTACCGTTTGATATTACGTGGAGCTGGGAGGTCTCTTGTGGACCAGTGTCCTGAACTCGGCTCTCCCACCTCAGAGGCACAGGCCGCACATCCGGCCGGAGCCCCAAGACCCTGTCAGCCACGCGGAATTGAAAAAACATGATTGTTACTGGTTCTCGTTTTCTCGTCTCAAACTGAGACATATAGATTCAGAACCAGTTTCCAGCAGGGCCTTGAGCCCACTCGTCAGGTACATGGTTTTCGTAGCCGAGGATTGAGGTGAGATGGAAAAGGCATCCTTCTTCACTCCTCTATTCTCTTCCCTCCACAACTGCAGTGCTGGGTGAGCGGCCCTGGGGTTGGGGACGCACTTTTGGAGCCCCTTTTTCCTCTGAGACTCACACCCTAGCCGAAACGACTGTGGCTGTGGGTTGGAGGGAGCCTCAGTTATTCCTATTCTTAGTATTCTTAGTGTTGTTTTGATTTTGGATTTGTTGAGAATATAAGCATCTAAATATGTAGTATAATATGTAAATGTATCTCATAATATCATCTTAATTATGTACATTATATTCTGGTTTTGAAGATTTTCTGCCTCCAGGAAAATGAGTAAACTTACATCTGGGTATAAATTATCGGAGAAAAAGCAAATTACAGGAATGAGAGAGACAGCAACATCAGAGGAAAACACCTTAAACTAATAGTCAGAATAATTGACTTCTAGTCTCAGCATGGTTATTTAGGTACAGTATGTCCTTGAGTCATTTAATCTCTGAACAAACTTCAGTGATTTCCTCTGGAAAATTGGTGTGAAGCTGGGATGCTTTGAACATCAAACAAGGGAGCACATCTCTTCAGCTGATACATTTCTTGGTGCATCATAAGTACTGACAGTGTCCTCAGATACACGGATGCCAGGCTGGAGGACTCCTGAGTCAGGAGGGAGTGTTTGTGGCACTCTTAGCCGCCTGTAAAATGACAAGAATTTGAGTTTTATTTTCCCCATTTCTCGAATATCAGCACTACTTTCTCCGTATTTTCCTACTGAAGACAGAGCTAATTGTATTTAATTACTTTAAATTAGATTCCGACTATGCACCAGACATTTTTTTAATGGATACTGAAAATCTAAAGACAAATATGAAGTTGTCACATTCTTCAAGAACTTAAACAGACATTTGGCGTGAATAAATTTCATTTGGAATTCTTGTCAGAAATGTATACTTGGAGGCCTCACTTCTTAGAAATCAAAGCTCACTAAATTCTGTGTTTTAACAAGGACCCACAGTAATTCTGGAGTGAGTTGTCAATAAGCCATTTTTTTGTAAAAAAACTCTCTGGTTTTAATGAAAAACAGACTGAAACAGGCCGTTACGTCTTTTGATAGTTCTTTATTACCTAAATAGACAGTAGTTATAAATTATGATTTCCACTAATATATGTTACTTTGAATCACAACTGCAGGGTGAAAATCCTTTTGATGGGGAAGGTAAGATGAAGAGGAGGGCATTATAGAAACTCAGTTAACTGTTTCACGGGAAAGAAACTATTTCAGTAGAAATACTTAGGTCCACAGCCTGAGGGAAAACTGTTAAATGTAGAGAATAGAGGCTAGAGAACATTTATTTTGCTGCCTGAAAATCTTTCCAATTCTAATAATTAAATGTTGGTACTACATCTTTAGTAGAATGAATGGAATTTTAAAGAATTAGCAGAGTTTTTGAAATGTTGAACAATGTTTATTCTATCAAAATCATGAAAATTGCATCTCTTTTGGTTTTAGAAAAAGTTTGTTTTGGTTATTTATAATGCACAGGTGAGATTTCAGGTGCGTCCCAGGTGTGGTGAACGTGGAAAAGACCCAGGCTCGGCGCTGCGGGCCATGAAGTTGTTCACGCTGTGTCACTAACTACTCCAGTGAGATTATCAAGGCCTGAACATGTCTGGAGTGTTGTTCCTGCATCTGCAAAGCGAGGACTAGAAGTTAGATAAGTTTTAGATTTCATTCCATTTATAAAAGATGTAATTCTATACCTGTGGTTTTCAAAGCATCCATTAGCAAATTTTACCAAGTGATTAGACATGTATTCTTTGTCGTTAAAATGGCCTAATGACAAAACATTTGTCATATTTAAACAGCTGTTCTTGAAGTTTATTATTGCTGGAATTTACTCTTTGAAACATGCAAAAGTCCATGTAAGTTATGATACTGTTTTTTAAAGAGTATTCATTTACAAAACATCTCACATGTATAACTCACAATGTATGAAATGTATCCTGCTCACGTTTATGTTAGCTCTTGAGTGGCACAAAATAATATAGAACAGGTAAATAGAGAAATCACACTTCTCTGGCTTTTACAGTTTACAGAGCAATTTCAGAAAATGTCATCTCATGTAAGGTAAAGTTAGAACTTCAGAAAATACATGAATATGTTAATGTATTTTTTATATTGTATATATCAGACATGTTTTATCTGATTTTTTAACAGTATATGTATTTAAAAAATCTGAATTAAGGGTTAAAAAATCAACTTATATTTTAAATGCACAAGAATAGGAGACTGTTTAAAATAATCTATGATGGATTCTTCTTCTTAATTTTGGTGATTTGTATTATGTATATTCTGAAAGTCAGCATGTTTTGTCCATGGAGAGCCCTTTGCATAAAAATCAAATTTATTCCTAAGTGGTGATCTGTGAAAAGTCAAGCCATTCTTCCTCAAATGTGACAGATACTTTCCTTCATATGTGGCATGCTTGCTTTTTTTTTTTTGCTTCTTGTTTATTTATTTATTTATTCTTTTTTTAAATGTTTTTATTGGAGTGTAATTGCTTTCTTCATTAAAAGGAGTATTATATCCATATGGTGATATACAGATACACAGGTGATATTGTATAATATAAATAATAGTGTTTGGCTATTTCTCAGCCTTTTCAAACTTTTAATTTAAGATCTCATATTTATATATTTGATTTTTTCTCAAAGGTTATTTATCCCTGACACTCCCTGGTGAGGTACTTGAGGTAGAGTTATTCCTTCCACAAACTGCTTTAGAAAGTTTTCTTTTACTTTTAAAGGATGTGGGTGGCTTCAAGGTAGATAAGCAGAGAATAGGTATGTTACAATAGCAGATTTATTTTGTAACTCTAAGATGGTTTGAACTACTGCTTTGCTCATTGAGGGTTAGTGCATATTTGTGTATTTCTGTGTGTGTGTGTGTGTGTGTGTGTGTGTGTGTGTAATCTAATCATTATTTTTGCCTAACTCAAATTCTCTGGAAGGATTGGGGAGAAAAGTACTTTTTAAAGTCATAAGTGACAAAATGAAATAGTTTTTTAAAAATTCAGAAATAATTTTGATACCGTCTTGGCTAAAATAATCTCTGTGTCACTCTGGTTCCCATTGTTTTATTTTACTCATCAGCACCTGAACTTATAATTTGGTGTGTATGTCTAAATGAAAGTGCCCGTTTGTTGTTTTGTTTCTGTCTTTCTCACATTCCCACTAGAAGGTAAAACTCCATTAGAGAACGAATTTGCCATCCTTAGTCATCATTGCAACCAGAGGACTCAGAACAGTGCTTGACAAACCATGAATGGATGGATACGGTTAAAGTCATATGTGCTAACGTCCACTCAACCAGCTATTCACAGTAGGGTTGTGAAGGGTGAGAGTCAAAAACACCTAAAGAATGGGAAGGTCAGGAAAGGCACCATTTATAACAAGCTAAGTAAACATTTCATGGGATTAGTGGTTAAGAGATTAAGGGTGTTAGCAAATAAAACTTGGGGTATGTATACGAGAAAAAAGCACTTTAGTGTTCTTCTCCTATTTTAGATAAAAGCACAAAATGAAGTAATGCAGAAAACATTTAGGCCAGTGCCTGGCTTGCTGGTAGCAGCTCCAGTGGAGGAGGGGACCCTGCTCCTGCTACTTGGATGACCTTGGGGAAGGTGATGCAGCTGAGGAGTTCTCATTCAAATCCGGGAGCACAGCAGAGTTCGGAAATGGACTTGAGGGACCTCTGATTCTCAGTGACACTCAGTTCGGAGCACAATTTCCTCCATCTGGGGCAAGTGCCGAATAGGAAATCTTACTTCAGGAAAGGGCTGTTCTTCACACCGTAGAGACGTAATTCTGTTCTGCCTTTCAGTTACAACACATCATAGGTAAGAATAAAGCTTTGCCCAGGAACCAAGGCTGTCAGCTTTGTCACCATCGACAGAGGGTGTGGGTGGCCATTTTCATACTGTGCATTTGAATTTACAAGCAAATGGACTTGCAGCCAATCTTTCAAAATCCAAATGGAGGGGTTTCTGTGATGTGTTTCTACTCAGTACTCCCTTAACTCTCCTGTTTCTCCTTGTCTTAGTTTTCTGTTGCTGGTGAAACCAATTGTCACAAACTTACTGGCTTAAAATAACTCACATTTGTTATCTTAACAGTTTGGATGTCAGAGGCCCAAAATGGGTCTCACTGAGCTAAAACCAAAAGTCAACAGTGTGTTCCTTCTGGAGCATCCAGGGGAATCTGTTTTTCCTTTTTTTCCAGCTTCTAAAAGCACCCACATTCCTTGGCTCCTGGCCCCTGTCCATTTTCAAATCCAGCCGTAGCCGATCAAGTATTTCTCACATTATACCACTCTGACACTGACATTTTTGCCTCCCCCTTCCCATTTAAGGACCCTTGTGATTACATTGGGTCCACTCAGATGATCCAGAGAAGGTTGGCTGATTAATAGCGGTAAATAACTCCACCTGAGACCTTAAGCCTCTTTTGCCATGTAATTAACATTTTCATAGATTCTAGGCATTAGGAAACGTACATCTTTGGGAGACAATTATTCTGCCTATCACATTATATATTTTATTTATAAAGATTTGGGCTTTTCTAAAAATGAGCACATCTCTAGAAAAGGAATAATTCTGCTTTCATGTCTGGTTGAAATGGCCTAGATCTAGGAAAGAAGAGCATCTAAACCTTTGTTTATTTCTAGTCAGTTTATTCTTCTAAGAGGACCAATCTCCTGCTTGCTGGAATGGGATAAGGTCAGAAATGTCACAGCTGCACTTGTTTTATTTCCAATTAGACTTTCTGCTGTTCAGAAGAAATGCCTATTCTCTTGTGAAGAAAGCAATCCCATTCATTGTTACAGGTAAATTACCTATTTGCAGACACACAAGTCTCAGATAGGACTTTATATACATTGTTTTTTGGTACACTCCCTGCACTTAGTGGGAACATTTGAACTACTGCTTTACGTTTGCAAAGAACACAACACTTCACGCACTTCCAAAGTTTTTAGAAAATAAAATTAATAACAAATCTTTTGAAATCATTATTATCTGTCCAAGTGAGATTTAATAATGACTCATATAGTTGACCCTCTGTGGTAGATTCTAAATAAGAAATAATCTCTGTAATTAACTTGCAGTGGAATTTCACTTTATAATTGTGTGCAGGCAAAACCAAGAGTTGCTTATTTTTTACTGTTTTTGTCCGTAACTGTTCCATCATATTGTTTTATGAGGCAATAATATAGCATCTAAGTAGAAAAATTCTGGGCACAAATAATGTGTCCTATTGCATAACAGAGAGATTTCCATCAGGAAATCAGATTATTATTCATGTGAGGCAGGCCCAAGTGAGACACATAACTACAGTAAAAGCCATGATTAATGACGTTTGAATGTCAAAAGTTTGAAAACTTGATGTGAATTTATTAAATATCCAGAAATCTATAACATAATCCATACCTCAATCAAGCTGTCTGAATTTCTTTACATCACTCATCCAATACCTACTACACTGGGGAAGCTTCTGATTTATCTGACTTAATTATGTCCAAAACTATGTGAATTCATGGTATTCCTGACCAAAAACATGAATTTTTACTACTGACTCAAATCTAAAAATAGTTGTTTTTACTGAAAGAGTCCTTGAAGCTGTTGCTAAGGAACGAGCTTTGGGAAATGAAGACAAAATATCATCGAAATCTCTTCGTTAAGAGGGAGAAAAATTCTGAAAAGCAGCCATTTCTCAGGGAAGCTGATATGTAGTGATCAACTTTTTCAGGCCTGGCCCATCATCCCGAGTTGTCATGCCACGAAACTATCTTCTACTCGACTCTCTGTAATCCATGTTCTGATATTCACCAATATGTCATCTGTTAGATTTAATAACAATTCACTTTTCAAATGTGAAGGTTTCAGAGAAGTCTAGAGTCCTCAGGCTACATTAAACACATACTGCCTGATCCTTGCCTGTAAGAAGTTAAGTATCATGTTAGGATATCATATATATATATATATATGACAATTACATTAGTGTCTTTGCCCATGTTAATTGTTATGGATGATCAGAAGGAAGAAAAGGCAAAATTTGCTTGAGCCTCTAAAATCACATAATCTTTTCTTTTAAAAAAGTATTATTCACAATGCACAGTTGTCAGTTAGCCAGAGTTTTCTAAAGGCCTTAAAATGTACTTAACAATCGTTGGCTTGGTTAATTGCATTTTTGTTAAAATGACAGTTTTTCTTTCTATTTGAGGAACTTCATGGAATGCTATAGGCGTCCTAGGTTCAGGCAGTGGCTTAAGTGGAAGCAGTATAGAAGCAACCCTGCTCACCCAAGGATTTTACAGACTGAAAACCTATTGGGAAAGCTAAGTTTTGAACAACGAAAGTAGGAGAGGGGTAAAGACATGGTAGAATGGGGTGGTGATTAACTGAGGAGAAGATGGCTGTCCATCATTAGCAGTGATAGATTACTTAGCTAGGATCTATGGATTATGGTGTTTTTCTGAAGAGTCTGAATTATCTGCTCTCATTAGTCAAGTAGTGTTATTTTCACACTGACTCGTTTTAGAATTATATTCAAGAATTGAGCAAAAGCCAGTGAACTGACACCCTGTCAGCATCCCCTACTGGTCCTGTGTTAAATAGCTTGCCTCAGTTAAATGCATATGTGTCTTCGTTACCTGGGCTCAATATACTTTTGTTATAAGAAATTAAAAGAACTGAGTACTTATTCTCAGAACATGACTAATATCTTAATTCAATTTGATTATAAAAATTTTAAATATGATTGTAATTTTATCAAATTGTTATCATATTTGAATATTCTTTTGGTTATTCTTTCCTATATTTAGCTAAACTCTAGAATGACTTTTTAAATTTAGTTTGTATTCATTTGAGTAATTACATGGGACAACCAGCATTATTTCTAAAGGTCACTGGAACTGTTATTTCTGTACCGTTTGGAAGGGTAGTGTGAGGAATTTGCATTTTTACCAAGTAGCCATCTTGCCTAAAGCTTGCACATTACCAGTCGGAACGATGAACTCCATGTTGCAGCTAGTAGGGATGTTTTTTAAAATTATTACTAAAATAACTAACCTTAGTGTGAAAAGTTCACTGCCTGAAGGCAGGACAAAAGATAGTATGATTTTGTCTGGTAAGGTACATACAGACTTGTTATCCTAATGGAGAGGATGGGAGAAGTTCTTTACAGAAGTTTCTTTATAAGGCTTTCCTTTATAAGGAGTTATCACAAGAGAGCTAAAAGAAACTTGCTACAACTGTTTTCTAAATGAAGCAGATAAAAATTAACGCTGTTTGATCCCATCAAGAAGGAGTCAATAGCTGTTGCAGAGACAAGTTTCAGATCTTAAAATAATACTGGACAGGGAAAGATTGTAGAAGCCCTCACCCTTAGAGAATGCTTGTGGTGGGGTTTATTTGCCAAAGGAAAGGTCAGGAAGCCAGTGTTTCCTGCTGCTTCCATCACAGGGAGTATAGTTGGTGATGTTTTCTTCCATTTTCTCTTAAAGATAAACTCACCAAGTGAACAACTTCATGAAGCCCATTTCAGAAACTTCCCATTGAGAAGAACAGTGTCAGGTTATAGGGACCCGTTACTAAAAAACCCCTCAACACTTAGGGTAGCAAATAGGTTTAAATTCTTCTGCTAACCCTCATGAACTGTTAGAGACTTCCTGACAGGACAGTGTTAGGGCACTGTCTTGACAAAATTTAGAAGGTCATGTTCAGGTTTGTTGAGGAAGGATGTTATGATTAGTTAGAGATATCCTTATGGATGAGGGTATAGTGCTGTAGGTGTAGCCTGAGTCACTCTTAGCAACTAGAGTTCAGGTAATAAATATCTATATCCTTAACTCCAGGGGTATATTTTATGGTGATATGGGTGGAGAAATGTTGATGCTATTAGTCCAAAAGATAAAAGGTTTAATCCAGAGATGGAGACTTTGATTTGTTACTGGCCCTTAGATTCATGACACAGATTATACCTGATAAAATAGGATAATTAACAAACCTTTGTTATTGGGGGCAGGTGAAGAAAGATGAAGTGAGGTATGTCATCTTTTGTCCAGAAATTCTAGTGAATCTAAATCTAACTGAGCATTTCCTTATTTCCTAAAAGTAACTATAGTTCATGGTATATATTATACATTATTTTTGAGCATTCACAGTAGGCATTAAATACACATACTTGTGTATAGTGTTCTTTGAATCTTAATTGTCATGTAGGTGTAGAGTTGGTTTCCACAGAGAACACTCATCTTCCATCTATGTCTATGTCCTGGCCCATCCCAAGCGCACGACGGCTGCTTGTCCTACAAGCACACCTGTACTCAGAGCCTGGGCCCTGAGTCTCAGGAGTGACCCAGCCTCCAGGGTCAGGCCTTGCTCCTCAATCCTACTTCTGGTTGCAGCATCTAACTCTTCTTTGGTTCACTGACACTTTATCCCTCTTGTGAGAATCACAGTAGTGCTTGTGGACAGTCACATCAGTACATTTCCCAGAATGGCATTTGGCAAGCAGCATCATACATGGGACGTGATTTGATAGTGCAGGTTGGGCTCACTGGAGCCCAGACACTTTTCTTTTTCATGTCTTTCCTTCAACAAATGTCTTTCTAAAGATCTCGGCTGAAGTCTTAGGGGCTCCAGCCTAGGTTATTTAGGGAATAACCTCTAAATAAGCACGTGCTTACACACTGAACAAACAGTAGTCAAATTAATACAAAATTAAGGTAAACTTCTCCCAGAGATGCATTCATGTTAATGACCTTCTCCAGACACAATGGGAAATGACTCTCTTTATATTTAGATAATAAAGAGCCTTCTCAAGTTAGTTTTTCAGAACTAAAGAAGACTCGTTCCACAGACGCAACCAAAGGTGCAGCCCAAACTAGTTGTAATATTAAAATGATAGTTCCTTCATAGGTTATGTCCTTCAAGGTTAGCATACAACCAATCAAACAAACAAACAAAATTAAATATCCTGTAAAAATTTATATATTTTTAATTGAAATGTATTTGATTTGCAATGTTGTATTAGTTTCAGGTGTATAGCAAATTGATTCAGTT